>QOVE01002510.1:13835-27949 GCA_003521275.1 Tricholoma sp. MG99
TCGGGGTGAAGTTGGAGGACTACACTTATGCGATAAGACTCTGAGGCTCGCAGAAGGTGGGTTGTAAAATGAACGAGTATTATCGATATATTTGGGTTCCCACGGAGTTATCTACATATGTAATCCGTATTTCCGTTTTATTACGACAGCAGCATGGCGCAGTTGGAAGCGCGCAGGGCCCATATTGATGGTGACCCTGAGGTCACTCGGTCGAAGCGAGTTGCTGCTATGGCTTCTATGGTTATCATTGTAGAATTTTTGCCAGATTTGTACTTTGTAAAAATACGAGAATCGGGCCCTTACCTAAATCAATCTGTGCTCAAGTCAGCACTTTTTGCTACTTATTCCCCCCATAGTTAACTCAGGCGTATAGGTTATGATGCAATTATAAAATTGGAGTTACTACGTATGCTGCAAAGTACGTACTAGTAGATCATCTAACTTTAGCTTCAAGTAACCTTAACTTCAAGTTGAGATTGTGCCAAAGCAGCATGGCGCAGTTGGAAGCGCGCAGGGCCCATATAACTTGGTGACCCTGAGGTCACTCGGTCGAAGCGAGTTGCTGCTATAATGCATAGGGTTCTCTTCAAACAATTTTTGCCAGACTTGTACATTCTAAAAATATGAGAATCGGGCACCTGAGTCAATCTGTGCTCAAGTCAGCACGTTTTACTATACTTAGTTTTCGTTTCCCTACAGTTAACTGTGTATATGTAAAATCGGAGCCTTTACTACGTATGTATGCTGCAATGTACGTACTAGATCTAACTTTAACTTCAAGTTGAAGTTCTGTCGAAGCAGCATGGCGCAGTTGGAAGCGCGCAGGGCCCATATATACATGGTGACCCTGAGGTCACTCGGTCGAAGCGAGTTGCTGCTATAGGCATTTTTGCCAGGCAGAGGCCTCACTTAGACTTTTCCCTGTAACAATTAAGCACAACGATTAATATTGACTGCATCACGATCACAAAAAGCAAAAGCATCGCAGTTGTACTAAACCAAGGCCGGCGTCGAGCGATGCTAGACGGATCGCGGTGCCACCAGCTTCTCATGCATGTGGGTCCTGCCAACTGCCTAAATGCTTCGAGCAGAGGTCAAGGGCCCTCTGGAAGGGTAACTCAAGACCAAATTCTGGGTGATATATATATATAATACATAGGGAGGATGATACCTCAGGCCCATTAGCACTTCGATGCTTCTTAACTTGAACACTACTGCTGAGCACTTGCGATCCTCAATGCAGCTTCAAAGTCAGCAATGATGTCATTGATCGCCTCAATGCCCACAGACACCTAATCAATTAACGCAATCGTTAGGGCGGAAAGGTGGGAGAGCCATGGGAAACGTACCCGGATGAGGTCAGGCGTCACACCAGCTAACAGCTGCTCCTCTTCCGTAAGTTGTGCATGTGTCGTAGTAGCTGGATGGATGACCAGTGTCTTTGCATCACCTAACACGCAATATCCATCGGTGCCATGAACACACAGACAGAATCGGAGACAGTACTAACCGACGTTGGCGAGATTGCTTGCGAGCTTGAGGTTATCCACGACCTTGCTTGCATGGGCCGCATCGCCACCCGCAACGCCAAAGCTTAACACACCCCCAAACATACCTGGTCGAAGAAGCCTCTTCGCAACCGCGTTCGACTCGTGCGACTCCAAGCCAAGATACGATACCCACGCGACCTTCGGGTGTGTCCCCAGCCATCTATGTCATCTCATCAGACATATACCAAGGAATTTAGAAAAAGCCCATACTTGGCGAGTGCCAGGGCATTTTGGCTATGTCTTTCGCCTCGGAGACTCAAGGTCTCAAGCCCCTGGAGGAGGAGGAACGCGCCGAAGGGGTTGAGGCACGGTCCGAGGTCCCGAAGGAGTTCCACGCGCACTTTGACTGCGAATGCGACGCTGCCGAAGGTCTCGCTGAACACGAGCCCGTGGTACCCCTCTGACGGGGTGGTGAAACTAGGGAATTTGCCGGATTTGGCCCAGTCGAATTTGCCTGGAAGAAAAAGAATGGTGAGTATGCGTTGGATATGTAATGTTTGAATGTACCAGAGTCGATAATAACACCGGCTATGGTGGTGCCGTGGCCCCCTATCCATTTCGTTGCGCTGTGCACTGATCGAAATTATAGCGTTGAGATAGATAAACTTGAAAGATGTGGTAACGTACAAACGATGTCGGCACCATGATCAATAGGCCTGCAGAGATAACCTAAAGGCAGAGGACATAAAGTGGAATGAACCGAAGGGAAAGATCACCATACCGCCCATCCCGAAAGTATTGTCAACAATAAGTGGGATATTATGATCATGGGCGACCTATTAACAACGAGACTGTTATACTGTACGGGAGGGCAAAATAAGGGTAGCGCTGCATACCTTGGCGAGTGCTGGAAGGTCAAACATGATATATCTTGGGTTACCGATACTCTCGACGAAGATCGCTTTGGTGTTCGCGTCGATTGCCTTTGCAAAAGCCTCGGGGGCGGTCTCTGTGACCCAGTGGACGCCTATTCCGAACTTCTTGAAGGTGACTATGAGAGGGATGCTAAGTGAACGTGTATCCAAACCGATTTCGAAGACATACCCTTGAACTGGTTGAATGTCTGTCATTGGTCATTGGTATCGCGTCAGCATCCTCCTTAGCAAGATAGATCGACTCACGCCTCCGTATAGATATGATCTGAATGTGAAAACATTGTTAGACAATATTCCAGAAATCGAGAGTAAGTACCAACGTGGAGACTATATTATCTCCAACACCCGCCAACGCCATGATCGCCATCATCTGCGCGGATTGTCCGGACGAGGTCGCGACAGCAGCAACACCCCCTTCAAGTGCTGCTATGCGGTTTTCGAAGACATCCTATATCCAATACATTAGCGTCTCTTGTAAGGTGTCTCTTTTCGCAATATAACTTACGACGGTGGGATTACCTATACGGGAGTAGATGTGTCCCATCGCTCTGTGATCAACATCATCAACTTGAAGTGATAACCGAGGGAGATCAGGCCGGCCAACCTTAATCCAAAGAGATCTGCGCCATGCTACGTATGAGGCTTAGCCTATATTTCAGATATACAACGCTAGACATGAACGTACAGCTGAATCGTTGAAGACGAAGCTGGTAGAAGCATAGATAGGGACAGCACGTGCATTTGTAGTGGGATCTGGAGCTTGGCCGCCGTGAAGCTGGAGTGTCTCGAACTCGGGGTCTCTGAAAAAAGCCAACAGGATCTCAGTGCAAATGACATGAATATTGGTTGATAGAAGGCGTACTTATGGAATGGGTTTGCCATGGTGGTTGGAAGTCAAAACGGCATCGGCCCTGTGACAAGGTATATATAGAGGATAATTATAAGTGAGATACGTATAAGGATTGCATCTCTAGAAGGTAAAATGACGTGCTCGATATCATCCGGGTCTGACAACGGCCATCACTTCTAGGGTGAAAAGGAACTCCGTTCTGCTTGGATTGAGGTTCAGATCGATGAGATTGTGCCACAAGATCGTGACCGCGTCGTCGATAGCTTATAGCATTCAAAACGGATCGAATAAGGTGCCAGCTTGAGTGAGGAGGCTGAGTTTTGATCCTGTAATTTTTTTTAGCAAAAACCGTACCATATTATGAAGAGCCGGACCTCTTGCATGTCAAAAAATGGACCACAATTGGTATTTTTTTCCCTACGCATTCTCCCATGTCACACTGGCAGCACGAACACCCTATCCAAAATAGGCCAGAATTATATCAAAATCCAGGACCAAATCTAGCTGGAAAAACTCTTACCTGCACTTTACAACATGACGGATGTACTTTTGCAATAGCAACTTGACATGATGTCGACTACGTTTGGCAACAACCAGAAACGACTAAACTTTTACTTGGCATAATGATCGATTGAATGGGGATAAGCTTGATGTACAATGTGGAGATTAGATGCAGATGAGATAAACCACATTGGGTCAAGTTCGAAAAGTGTTCAGTTGGCCACCATTGTTCAATCCTTGACCATAACTTCACCATAACACTGCTGCTTTGTTTCTCCCTACTCTTCTGCACTTTAGTCAGGCCTTCAAGTCAGATGCTGTCGCAGATAACCTTTTAGGGACTGAGCCGCCGTACTGGTCCCGAACATAATAGCTGTAGGCCAAAGCGAGGCGGCCAAAGCGTCATCGTCAGGGTACTGGTCAAAACGTGCCCAACGCGGGCTACGACCGAATTAGTGAGGCCAAAGCTTGTATCTTGTTGTGATTTGGGACTGCGACGCGGCCAAAGCTGTACCTCCCCTACATATTTAAAGGCGACAATTCTGGGCGATGGATCCAACAACCTCACTCCTCCTCGATCCATTGATTTGCTCTGTCAGCTTTCAGCGCAATGCCCAAAGTCCCCACCATCATTCGTCGTCGATTTGTCTCGCCTGCTTCGCCTGTTATTCCAGAACACAAGCTTCATGACATTTTTGGCAACCTGCTCGATGTCGTCGAAGTCGAGACGGAACAAGACCCAGACTTAATCAAAGATGACCATTCCCAAACATCATCCACGCGACGCAAGAGAAGCATGATTATCGAGTAAGATTATATCCAGATCCAGACGACTTGCTGCTAACGTGATCCCCCTCACAGTTTGTTGCGACTCGGACGGAAGACCAAGTCGGTGTTTATTTTTGCATCCTTGGCATCTAAACATACTGAACATCACAACAGAAACGACACTTCCCCCTCGGCAACTCAGACCAAGAAAAAGTTCCTTACAGAGTAAGAGGTCACCTTCAACATACGCTCCAGTTTTTCTGATGTTTCTTGGGCAGTTTGTTAAAATTAGGGAGATCGGACAAGTTGAAGTAAGTGTTCGTTTTCGTATTTCAAAACGCACGTTTTCAATTGTAATCCTCATGATACAGGAAAGCTGCCAACGCGTCTTCTTCCTCCAGCTCAGACATTTACGACTCCGATTCCGGCGATGAAGAAACCGCTGGTTCGAGCAGCTCTCAAGAGAAGGACGCCGTAGAGGAACCCGAAGTTCCTGCTCCTACTCTAGACCTCCCTTCTGTTCCCTACGTCGAGTCGACTTCAACCGATGCAGTGGCTCAAGCCGCTACTCGGGAGGAAGTTGAAACTGAGATGGAGGAGAAGGAAGTCGTTACGCTCGTCGATGTTGACGACGATGATCAGATCTCCAAAGTCCACAGAAAGTCACCGTCAGAGGAAGGTCCTTCGGGCACAGAGAAGCCAGTCAGCAAAGAGTCAGGTTCTACGGATGGCCATTCTGCCGCTGCCGCCACTACCATCGTTACCTCTGCCACCGACTCTGACTCCGCCATTGTCTCTGCCTCTAATTCTAGTCCTACTCCAGCCTCTATCACCGCTTTCGCCCCCGCGTCTCCTCTCCCTGCTCTCCATACCGTTGACCCCTCCAACACAGGTTCACTTCCCTCCGAGTCCACCACCCCCTCCTACCCATTCAACCATTTCCCTTCTGCCCCACGCCGTCCTGAAAGCACACGCCGAGGCCTCCGCCGCGAACATGGTTTCTACCACAAAAGCCACTTCGAGATCGCCTGGGTTCCTGAGTTCGGCGACCGCGATGCTCCCCCACAGACTCTAGAAGAGGTCCTCCCTCCCTGGGACCCTTTGTTCAGGCCTGAAACCGAGGGAGGTTCTCCTTTATCTGCTATGCCGTTCCTCGCGTCTCTACGCCCTCGGGGAGACGCTACTATCCCAACTGCAACCGCCGCTGCACGCACCTTGCCTGTAGAGTCCACCTCTGTTCCCGTTGCTGTGTCGCGTGCTGACGAGAGTGTTCTGCCCAGCGTGGGCGCAATCTCCAGCAGAACTCGGAGCAGGAGAGGGACGACCTCGAAGCGCACGAGGGAGCCTGAGCCCGAGAACACCGAGCCCTCAGCAGAAGAAGGGCGGCCAGTAAGAAGGAGGAGAGTTGGCTTAAATAAGGCAGTTGGAGCCTGAGTGGGGAGCGGATGTTTATTCCCTTGTTCTTCCTTTATTCCCTTGTTCCTTTATTCCTTTATTCCTTGTATTCTTCCTTTATTCTATTCTTCCTTCAATCCTTTATTCTTCCTTTATTCTTCCTTTATTCCTTTCTTTTTCCTTTCCCTCCCTTCTTTTCTTGCCTTCTCTTTCCCTTATCCTACTTTTGTAACTCACGTCCTGCCGAGTTTGTGTGCATACACTAGATCTTCCCTATTTTTTCCCCTTTGATACCGATGTACTACTTCAGTCGCCTGCAGCTCTTGTAATCGATTTGGCTTGCTTTGATTCGGAATAACCTCGGGTGATCAGTTAGTCGTCTTCATAATGTTTACATCATCATATAGTTGCGACTCGCTATCATCTCTTCAGAGCATGTGCACAGAAATCTCCTCATAGTAACCAGCATGACAGTTTATCCTTGAGCTTCAAGTCGCGCCTGCCGGATCCCTATAGTGCGTGGCATACCATTGTGGAATATTGGGACATACAGGTGGTGAGCATTATACACATTTCTGGTTGAAAGGTTGTGACAGAGGTCTGGGGGCTTCGGACTCAGCCTTTTGAGTCTTGGGGTCGGATTTGACTACTAGGACGCCTGACAAGCGGTTCTATACAAACAAAACAACAGAGCATCATCGAAAACATACATTATACATATCAGAGTCGCATCCGAGCCAGCAAGCAAGCATCCAGACAGCAGTCTTAGCCGCATCCAATACCAGGACTCTGTAGACCGTAGTTCTCATATCGCTGGCAAAAGAGAGGCATGGAGCTGCGCTTGCCGGTCCTATCCTTCATCTGATGGTCAGGTGGACTGGATATTGACATCATGGCGATCCTCATGGCGAGTCTATGTCACAATGATTGATGCTGGGGGAAACTGCCAAACGAGTCAGATTCAGTGACAGACATTGAAACAAGCAAACGACACATTACACTGGCATGTCTCATAACTCAGAAGGATCCTGTTGTTCGACCACGATGTTTTCATCTGTAAGCGATGGCGGTTCTATGTTGTCAATGGTATATCCATAGGTCCCCAGTTGACCCAACGCCTGGTAGAAGTTTTGGGGGTCTAAATGGACGAAAGTCGGTGAGACGGTGTCCGCATGTGTGCCAGGGTCTGCAGACTGAGGATTGACCGCATAGGAGGGTTCCATGAAACGAATGTTCCACCGATTAACCCGAGGCGGCTTTTCTTTGCGCCGCGGCGCTTTCACTGGCGATTCTGTTGAGGCACTGGCTCTCTGGGATTCCTCCCGCTCCTTGCGTTTCGCCCTATGTAGTACGAGAATCAGTTCAAGGACGTCATCTATACACAATGACTAACCTGGATTTTCTGGTTCGCTCACGCGCCCGCTGTCTCTTCAGCAGTAGCTCATCTTCAGTACCAGTGGTGAATACGGTCATCGTGCTCAATAGTCAAATCGGAACTGTCGCGAGGCCATAAACCCCGTGAGATACTTGTACGTATTTGCATTTTCTTACTGATTCTCTACCGAGTCCCGACATCTCAGTTTATTCTCTAAAATCTCTAAATGAGGCGGTAAATCGTGAAATTCGATAGCAAATCGGTCTTTTCGCTTTTATTACCGTTCGAGTTCCTGCCGACGATTACAGGTGCGCACAACCTGCGCTTTCTGCGCAGCGTACAACGCATGTTTCATCTGCCATGCACAGCCCTACTTCACACTCTCAGTTGTTTCCTCGGGCGTGAATGGCGTGGTGCGGGCCTGTCGTCAACTTTGGTACAGCCGTGCGGGAAACGCAGGCACTACGGGTGCGTGAGATAGAGATACAGGGATAGACGCTCCTTTGAAGGATTGCACAGCTAATCTATGTGCCACCAAGTATGCCGACCTCCACACATGTTTGTATGGCATTGTTCCTTGGAATTTCTTTTGTATTACTCCAGTCCCAATGCTCTCGTCGATGGCTTTCCTTTTCTTCTCTCAATATAGTAGCCTACTAGTTAACTTATTTAATTTACTGTTTTGCCTACTTGTTGCCTACTACTGTTTTAACGGACTCGTCTCTCGGCGTTTCGTTTGGCTAACCACTCAACTAGTTTATTTAGGTTTACGTCCACAATGTTCCCCCTTCTCATAGAGTAAGGATCTAGACTGCGGAGATCTGATGGAGAAATAGGGCATAGAAGGTCTCGTTGTAGTCGTTTTGCAGCGTCAACTCACAGAAGTTGGGAACTTTGCAATTGCATCAATATTTTCAGGCATTTCCAAAATTTATGAGTTTTGTGATTCGTGAGTCAAGGTGTTGAAGTGTTAAATGAAGAATCATGGACAATTAAAACTGGTATAGGACTCGTAGTTATTAATGTTTCATAGTACGCTTGTATCAACATCACCGACTGTCAATGACTGTCATGACCAAATTATCAGTAAGCAGCATCATAAGCGCTATTTCATCTGTTCATCCACTCGGTACCATCCACGAGCGCTACCAGGAGTGTCCTATATGGACCAGTAGTCTCCAAATGCACCCGCTTCGCCAGATCCTCCTTTGCTATAAGCCGGTAGGCTTCTTTAATTTTCGCCATCCGTTGCGTGTCCCAGTGGGCACGGACGAGCCTATACATCACCCATGTAAGAGTTGTTGATTGAAGATTTCAGCAAAACGTCTCGTACCTCCATATAAGTTGCTTATCGTTCCTCCCTTTGCTGTCCATCGCATTGTAGATGAGCTGAGCATCGCGCCAGACACCTGGTCCATATTTGACATGACTTTCGGCACCATTGATAATGTAAAGGAGCCCTTCCTTCATATGACCCGAGCTACGTATTCAAATAGGAGATATAGGTGAAGGTGAGTGGCAAAGTAGAATATGTACTCACTATTGACGTTTGACGACGTCTGATAAACTACCGTGTCTGCTTTCGTACAAACTAACCCTGGGTGTTATTGTGTTAGTCCGAAATGCTATTTGCCACGGTGAAATGAATGGCAGCTCACATTTCCAACGTATGACGAAAAGAGCGCGTGACTAAAATTTCATAAAACTGAAATAATAAGTTCGCTTAAATAATGCAGTGGTGAGACGGATCAAGACAAAGTACCTTTTCTTTACCATCATTCCCCCGTCCCGTGTGATACAGCGCATCCACATCCTTCTCGACATCAGCAAGGTTGAGTGTTGTGTCGTCAGGACGATTCGTATCTAACGCCAACTCAAACACTAATACACAGTCAACATCACAAGCGACAAGCATCAAAAAAAAAACGGTACTCACTACGCGCGGTATCTAAACTCAAGTCGCTCTTGACTTCCTTCGTAAGATTTCCTTTGACTTCCCCGTGCTTTAGACGAAAAGCTTCAGTGAGGATGCGGATCTCAACAACTGGGCGACAAAGAATGAGCTCGTTGAGTAGCGTCTCGTCGGTCCTGATGATACACGTCAGGACATATCACGGGATTAGTTTACAAACTTGCCCTAATCCTCCAAGTAATCGGCGCGGTGCTAGAGCTTTACCCACGAGTTCAACGTCCCATGCCAGGGGGCCAGCTGCAAGACCGTGAATACCCATACTAGAAGCAGCATAATTAGTTATCCTGAGCGATATATGATTTCTACCGTAGAAAGTATCGGAACTAGATCTCGAGTTTCCGCCGTCAGATGTAGACAGTAGCAGGGGTTGACGATTGCAGAAGATCACAATAACAGGGATAGACAGCCGTCTTGAAAAGTAAAAACGAACTCACCCAAAGTAATCGTTTAAAATACCTACGTTCGGCAAGACGTCAAGAAGAGTCTTCTTGGTCATCTGCTGGTAGTGAGCTGCGAGCGCGTCTATCTGAAGCGCCGAAAGGGGAGCGAGAGTCCTTATTACTAGGGGAGAATTAGAAGGGCACGGCATATCACGAGAGGTACGCACACAGCTCTTTCTCTTTCTTGTCTAGCGTCCGACCCCTCGTAGCGTTGGTAACTGCTTGCGCATCCGCTTTCGGATCATATCCCAGCACCTTCACCGAGTCTTGTACTGTCCGTTTTGAATATAAAGGAGGAATCTCGACGCCGAGGTACCACTCGTTATGCATGATTGAATATGGTCGTGGGGCATCTTGGAAAGGCGGTACAGGAGAGCGAGCGAAACTCTGTGGCGGACCCGCATATGGGCCAGGCATTGGTATGAGAGTGGGTTCAGGTTGTGGCATGTATGGTGTATGACTGAAAGGAGGACCAGCGGGAGGTGGATAAAATGATTGGTACGATGTTGCGCCAATAGGGGGCTGGAAGTACAAAGGGAACGGTTGTCCAGGACCACATTGGTTGGGTGGAGGGGGATATGGTGCATACGTGGGCTGCGAATGGTGAAAGGAAGTGGTTGGAAAATTGCCTGGGGTGGACGGCGGTAGATGGGGAGGCACCGAATCGGGGTCGCCATTGGTAGGCGGTGGTTCAATCTATGCATGTAGATTTACTTAAAATTTGATTTCTGTCGTACTGAAGATGACGCACAGCTACGTGATTGCCTTCAAACTGGCTGGGAATCTAGAACGTCGATCAGAAATGAATGTTAAACCATGAGCTGAGAATACCAACGGTAGGATCGGTAGGCGGAAAGACGGTTAGCGGATGTGAGACTCTGAGTGTACGGTTAGTGCTCACGATCCCTGCACCGAGGTCACTTCTATGGGATGGCGATGACATGTTGGTTCAAGAGTGACTAGTGAACGTTGAACGATGAAATACGTTAAATAAAAGGGGTTCGTGTCATAGGGAGTGAAAGCTGTTAAAATATCGAACCGCCCCACAAGATCGTCTCCACAGAAGGGGTAATGCCTGAGACATGGCAGTGTAAAAACGCAGTGCAAATTCCAAGGGCATGCTTATAGGTGTTCAACGCTCAGCGCTCAAGCGCTCAACGTTCACGCATAATGCGGTTGAGATTTGACTTCGGAGTTGGTGTGTCGAACTGTTGAGCACCGCGGAGATAAGATAAGATTAGATGACTACCATGGCCACCAGAGTCGCTAAAATTAGTAAACCTCTGACATACTGTAGTACCGTGGCACCGCTTGTCACTTCAAGCAGTCGTTTCTACAAGTTCGCCCGTTAGTTCTGATGCTCAGGGTCCGATGCACGTTTTATCATAACCTTCAAACCTGGGTTTTGTCTCACGGCCATCCTACAAAGTATCGTGGCCAGACATAGTAGGTACCGCCTGATCATCCTTTGGATCATTCCCTGATCATATCAGCTGTGAAATCGTAGCATCGCGAAACCCACGCCTTCTTTCTGGCTCTTTGTGTCAACGTTGCTACGTATACCGTCAAAACCCACGACAGGTAATACGACAATAAACTTCGACATTACCATTACGTCGCCGTTCAGTTCCTGTCTTGCTCCCTTGTCGTTGTCGTGGCTTGAAGGGTCTCCAAGTTACTAGGCCTTATTCTGACATTTCGATGACTTTTGACCGCTCTTGAGGCAATACCTTACTCATTTTTGCCAAATTTACGATAACTATCCAGTATTTCTTATGAGTCATCCATACAGCGGCGCTGCGAGCTACATTTATGCCAATGAAGTGAGACCGGTAGTTACCTTCCTTCTCACTTACTGACTCCCGGCAATATCAGTATTCTAGGACAAGTGGTGATAACGATCGGAAATCCCAGGCTGACCGCAACCCATATTCACATATGCAGAGCCTTATGCCAGTAAGCAAGCCATGCTATGATGCCCATCTAATGTACTAACTTATCCTGTTGCTAATATTTAGATGCATTCCCTGATAACTCTGCAGCCACAACCATCTCCATGGCCTCCAGAACATGACAGTCTTTCTACGGATGCCAGTACAAATGAGCATACAGGCAGAATCTCCGGGTGGGGCAGCGAATATAGTCTTACTCGCGATTTAGGGAGACGTCGTTGGAAGGCTAGAACTGCAGCGTGGCGACGGAAGCTCAAAGTACGTTGTAATACTAGTCAATCCCACAACGATATTTACGGAGAGGATCTGCAGAGAGGGGTACGAAGTGCTGTGTGTTTAATATGCAATTAACGCTTCCGCTCTGCCAATAAAGAAGTCAGGACTCGGACTCGGATGTGATTGGTATGTGTGCAAGCTTCCGACATTCGTCCTGAATATTTACTTGATGGCTTTTTAGTCATGCTCAATGCCGGAAAATGGGACTATTATTCTCTATGCATACATTATAAATGGCTTTTCGTCTGTCCAAGAAGTATTTACTACTACTTAGGTCATAATGATAGTACGCGAACGGATTACAAGCACACTAATCTTATCTTATCTTATCATGAATATCTTATCCCACAGCGCCTTGATCACGCCTCATTTTTGATGACACTGGACCCTCACCCTGAAGTGAGGCGTGAACTTGCACTGCCACGCAAGCCTCAAATTGTCTTTGTTAGTAGGCGCCCCTTCTATGCTCAGAATGGAGAGGTCGACTCGAAGTTCCGGTCAGTTCCCTTCCTGAATATATCGGGATTTGACAGTTATAGCTCAACCTATAACTTGAAAGTTCTCTGCGGAAAACTCCTTATTTCGTCTTCCATTAGTCCTCCATGTCATCAGTAGGGGCGGTCAGAGTAGGCGATTCTGATGACTATTCAAACCCCGATTCTGGAGACCCATCGAATCGTCGAATCACCTCTGGAGGCGCTTCGACTTGATAGTGTACCAAAGCAAGTACTACGGTGGGATCGTTACAGGCGTCGTGAGTACCTCTCTCGGACTCCCTACTCTGCGCCTACTCCAGCTGATTCCACCGTTAAGCTGCACTTCCTGAGGAGCCTAGAACCCTTGCCTACCCCGATTCAAGCCATTTATTCCCCTGTGCCTCGTACGAAATCAAAGGCACTCTGAGGTTTCCGACGTGGACACAGCTTCTACTGGCATGAAAAGGCACTTGGGTACACGAGTTCAGGAACCATGATGCGCCGCCTGCAGATTCTCGAGGATGCATTCCCTCGCTGGAACCCGGTATTCAGGCATGCGACGTCTGTTTATCTGCCGTGTCTTCCTATAGGCTCGCGGTTACCCTTGGGTGGTTTGTGATTGCGTCGTCAACATTTGGCGAGTTTGCGCGCTTTTCTGAGGTCATTGGCATCTTCCCTCCCAATCCATGTTTATGGAAGTCCTTGTCTCTCTGTAAACAATCCTCGCCTGCTGATCTAATAATAATTGATCTCATTCGGGGATAAGGACGGGTTTGATCAATGATACCCTTGTGCGTCCACGAGGTCGGAACTATGTCATCGGGCGCTTATATTCAATAGCTGTATAACCCCGAATACTCCGGATGCGATTGTTCTTCCCTCAATGTCATCGCTATTCTGCTTCCACATCTCTACCTTGGGCAAACACAGAATGTAAGCCATCGGTGGTCCAAACACACTCGGGCACAATCTTAACCAATGCGCAGGCCAGTATCTTTGAGTGGCAGGCACAAGACGCCACCTCTTCGACTTGATGTCACACAGCTGAAAGCCATATTTATGTCTTCCAAGCTTGAATGGGACAAAGAGTTTAGTCGAAGCATGGAAGAACAGCGGCATGTATACATCGACGAGGAGCGACAGCAATCGTTAGGCGAGAAAACCAGGAACAACGAATTCGATCGGATATTGGCTAGGATGGAAGAGACATTCTACACTAACGTAGAACGGCGTGACAGGTCTTTCCAGGAAGCACAGACGAAACGGGAGAGTATATTTCGAACTCACGAGGACTGGAGAGAGAAGCAGTTTTCCGAAGGAGAGTTCCACCGCGGGGTTATGTTTGAAATAGACCAGGAGATGCGTCTGAAATATTCTGAGCAGCATGCGAGCATTCGTCGTGGCCTTTTCGAACAAGGGCGCCAGGAGAGAGAGGATATCTGTCGAAAGTTAGAGTCTGATTTGGTGGAACAATTTGACAGTCTCCTTCGTTTCCAGGAAGAGTGTTTTGATTCTGCGGAGCGGCAACGTGATGAGATTGTTACTGACAGAGTGGGTCCATCATATCAAGATCATCCAGCCTCTGCAGATTAACTGATGTGTAGCAGGTTTCCCGATGGAAGTCCCAGGGTCATAGTAATGTAAGCCCGAGTTCAGTTGTCCATGCATCATGCATCATTGAGCT
>QOVE01002513.1:1792-15627 GCA_003521275.1 Tricholoma sp. MG99
GTCGTACAGATGAGTACATACGGTCCTCGTAAGTGTTGTATCTACCTGTGCGTTAGCCACACTCATGACTCGTGCTATATTATGCAGTGTTCCCGACATCGCAATATACCCTCCCAAAGATGTTCATCCTTCCCACAGCATACTACACGGCCATCGCACTCGCGTCTCTCGTCCTGATATTCCCCGAGAGCCTCAACCACGTCTGGCTGTACGGCTTCTTACCTCTTATTTTTCCCTAATCTCATCTTACTCTCCCACAGGACGACGCTCTGCAACGACTTCCTCGCTGTAAGTTTCCTGCCCTCTCCCTATTCCCTACTCACTCTGACTTCAACAGCCAATATCAAAAACCCTTGCCATCCAATCCGCCGCTCTCGCATCCACACCTTCAGACCATGCATCCTGGGCTGCCCTCACCGAGGAGGGCTCCGCATCAAGACAAGGCCTCGTCGCCGCTGCACAAGGCCTTCTCGGACAGATCGCCATGGTTGATCTCGAGATCTCAGTCGGTAGACTAGGCCCCGGAGACCTGAAGAAGATCAGTGGTGAACTACAGAGTCTAATGTTCCGCGCTTCGTGAGTTGGCTTTCCCCATATCCATATCCCACTCACTCACCAATACTGATTGGGCTGGGGTACACAGAAGTCTGCACGCATTCCAGACATTCGTGAACTACTCCAACGAATTTCTCCAACAGGAGCAAGAGCAACTGGAACTAGAACTAGCACAAGGAAAACAAGAGTCAACCTCATCTTCCACCAGCTCAGACCCCCAGCCCCAGTCCAAGCCCAAAGTCGCCTCAACGTCCAAACCAAACCCAATCACCAAACGCACTCCCAACCGCTTCACCTACCACCAGCGCCGTACCCGCGAGCGCGAAGCGCAGCACGGGCATGATTTCGACACTCTCGTCCCCATCCTCGCCTCGTCCTCCCAGGCCCTCCGCGACGCCTGTGAAGGCACACTAAGCGCCATGGATACTTGGTTCAGGGAGTGTAACAGTGGGCGCTGGTCAGGCTTCTTCTTCGGCGGGAGTGCCAAGGAGAAGAAGGCGAGGGAGGAGGCGTCGAAGAAGCTCGTGGAGGTGACAGAGGTGCTGAAGAAGGTGCTGGGCCAGTGGAGGGAGACTGATAGGGTGGAGCTTGTTAAACCGTATGAGAGGTTTTTCGATAAAGAGACGAGGAGGTTGAAGGAGAAAGTAATGAAGGACAAGGTGGCAGAGATGTTTGCCGCTCGGTTCGTTCTCCCCTCCCGGCGTAATATTTATCTGATAATTTCTTGTATACCAGGTCTCTCTTCATATGCTTCGTGTTCTCCTATTCCTTGGACTCATTCGCAGAACGCCTCCTCCATCTCCTCGATATCCTCATCGAGCTCGACGTCAAGCGGCCAAGACCTCGCGTGTGGGTTCCCAGCGGCTTCGGGAAACTCGGGAGGAAGATCATGAGTAGGATGCAAGTAGATGCCTCAGTGACGCCGCTGGCAATGGGCACGAACCAAGATCCGACGAATTTTGATGGGATTACTGAGACGGACGACGACGATGACGACGATGTCACCGTTGATCACAAGGCGGAAAACGGCGCCAAAGCAGAAAAGGAAGATGAGGAAGCGGGGGTGGAAGAACCGTTGCTCTGGCATGCGCGTATGTCTTCTTATCACTACTCACCGTGGTTTTAGCATTCGAATTCGAATTGGTCACATAGGTAACCCCGACGCAACCCCGCCTACCACCGCCTTGGGGCGCTCCGTCGTGAAATTCGGGGCTATATTCCGGTTCTTAAAATCCCCAGAGGGCATATTCTCGTTGAGGACCGCAGTGGTGTCCATCGCGATGTGGGTGCCGGCAGTTTGTCACTCGACTGCGTGGTTCTATTACGAGAATCGTGGGCTGTGGGCGCTTATTATGGCGCAGATGGGGCTGGCGATGTATGCAGGCGACCAGGTGGGTTTGCTCTTTTGTCGTTTGTGTGTGTGAGAGTTAGTTGATGGTGCTTGTCCTGGTAGATTTCGGGTTTTGTAGTTCGGCTGGTAGGGACAGGTATTGGGCTGTTGAGTGCGTTTCTGTTTTTCTGTGTCGTTATTTTGTTGATGGGGTGCTTGAAGTTGGTATGGTGGCGTGGTATATCGGTGCTGGACATGGAAATGGGAATCCTTATGGGGTGGTGATTGCTACTGTGAGCATCAACTCCAGATCCCTTCCTTGGCTGCAATACTGATTTGTTATTCCCAGACGGTACTTGTAGCTCCCTGCTATCTCGGCAGGCTTGCAGCCCCACCGCAGCAGATCATGTTTTGGACAATGGTTGGAGTTACAATTGTTTTCGGTTCGTGGCTTTTGTTTTGTTATCCTTCTTGTTAAACATAAGTCTGGACTAGTTGTGGGATACAGCTGGTTGAACACCCACTTCCAACTTGTTTCCAACTTAGGAGTAGGTGTCACTATTGGATGGAAGAGAGCGTGGGTGTTTTATGGCTTGCTTTTACGGAAAGTTTGCTTATGAGGAACTATCTATCTAGGTTGCTGGTAATCATTGGCTTCACTGCTAGTGTAAGTACTTTGTTCTCATTTAATTCGATATCTAAGCCTCACGCCGTCTTTAGTTCATCGTGATGTTGTTCCCTAGCCCCACTTCGTCCCGTACGCTCGTCCGACGAACCCTTGCTGCGACACTCAGCGAGCTCGGCCACATCCTCGCTGTAGAGATCGAGGCGCTCCTTGCGGAGGAAGCACGGCTCAAGGCGGGGCATTACGAGAAGGTGGAGTTTGTTGGACTCACAGGAGGAAAGATATCTCCGAAGGAAAAGCGTGTGAGGAAGATTGCTCAGAGGTTTATGGTCGTCGCTGTGGGTGATTTTTGTTGTTGGCTGTAGTTGGTGAGCTTCAATCAGGCTGTGCATTTTGCAGACGAGGTTGCAAGCTTTGGCGCCGTCACTTACGACCGCTAAATTTGATCCACAATTACAGTATGTTTTTCCTGCTCTATTTAGGCCGAACAAGTTTGCTGACATCAATGATCCCCAGAGGAATCTGGCCTCATGAAAAATATGCACGTCTGTACAAAACCCAGTAAGGATTTCCTTCGAAGTATTCCTCGGTTCCTAAACGACTTTCTAGGATGAAGATTTTATCATCTCTTGCGGTGTTCACTGGAGCCTTCGCAAAATTGGATACCAAATGGTGTAGCGTTCTCGTTCTTCGGGTATGCCCATCTTCCAACGTTCTTGTAGCTCTTACTCACCATCCTCTACAGACCCCATTTCTCAACCCCAACCTCGTACGTTAAGCCATTCAGCTATTATGCCGTTAATATATGCCGTCAATATCCTCTAACCTACTTCAATATCTAGCTTGCCGACGTCTTCTCGAATCTATCTATCCTCTCGTATGCCCTAGCAGGTGGACACCCTATTCCTGCATCTTTACCAAATCTCCGTGATCGTGTCATATATCACGAACGCCTCGCGGCTCACGTCACCTTCCATTCTCAACCTGTGGCTTCCTTAGATGAGCCAGACGAGCCCGTGCAGCCATCTGACGAGACACACTCGGAATTTGACCATGAATCAACGTTCGCGGCACACAAGGTGGATGGGTCGAGTATCGGATTTGAGGAAATGACTTTGGATGTCTTGATGGTGAGACATGGTGCTCCTGCTGTTCAGATTTGGTGCTGACTCGGAGTCTCGTATAGGACGAACAGCTACCTGCACATTCTACTGGTGAGTATTTTGATGTAGGAAATTCGTTCGCTGACAGTGTGCCTTGTCTATTTAAGCTCTGATAGCCTTATCCAATGTCATCACCGTAAGTTTCGCAGGGGCTTTTAATCTTTGTGCTGTCATTTAAGTGTCTACAGCTGGTTGACGAAATGGCTACGATTGTTCGAGATCTATGTGGCGAGAAGAGCTTCCGTGGTTATGACGTTCTTCAAAGAGACTTCTTGGGACGAGAGGAGCAGGCAATTGGTGGCGGATTCTTCGAAAAAGATCGGTGATGTATACATTATTTGGATCACGAATTTTTTGCGAATCAGAATGTATGTACAGTAGTGTCATGTATGCAGAGATGTAGTCGTAGTGCCATTATTAGAACATCACAATACTGAGAATAATTCATTGAGAGTGCCTGAAAAAAAAAATATGATCAGAATGGATTTCGGAGTCCATAAATACGGCACTAACCTTCCATCCGTCGTATTTCCAAGATGCCCCTCTGGACGGCAGAGGAAAGTTTTGCCCTGATCAGTGCCGGAGAAGTCGTCTGCTGGCTGCTGCTTCCCTGTGTCATTTCGACTTGCAATCTGCGCAAGGAAACCATTCCCTGACGAGAAAACACCTCATCTAGCTGCGCCCAAACTTCATCGTCCACCGGTAAGACCAAGTTCTCCACGAAAACAAGCTTTATCTCGATGATATGGCTAGAAGGTCCCAGTGTACTCAGAATATGACTTAGCCACTTGACTATCTCATTTGCCAAGACGAACACGACAATGACGAGTGCTTCGAGTGCTGTCAAAATACCGAGATTGATAGGTTCCAGTTCAGGGATGAATGGTTCTACCTCGTCTAGATAGTCCATCATTGATTACCGGTAGATGTGAGTGCAAAATTTACCCACCATGCATTGCGGCATGTAATTTCAGACACTTGAGTGTTGTAGGGCACGCTTGAAGCAGCCGCCAGAGCCCCCGCTTGACTGTTTTTACTAGTTCTATATCTATACTGACATGACGCAGATGTGTCACGTCCACCATCGATGAGGGACTGAGGTACAAATCGATCACGCGGATCAATGCCTTTCTTTGCTGTGATAAGTTGACTGTAGGAAGCTCGCCATCCACAACAGCCAGGTTAAGCGATTCAAGCTCTAGGCGAGGTCCAGCATGAGGCAAGGTTGACTGCAGGTCCCCAGGGGACGCTAGGGATATCGATGCCAATTCCAAGTGCCTTACCCCACCAAATGTGTAGAATAAGGAAAGAGGAAGATTCTTTATCCCATATATCTGGACATGGCGGACCGAGTGCCGCTGCAAAGTGCGAATCGCCTCAGCTCGCAATTCAGAAGAAAGAGACGGCCAGCTACAGCGGTTGAGTCGTATTTTCCGCAACCGTGGAAGCTGGGGAAGAAGGCGAGCGAGCGAGCCCTCAGAAAGCCACTCGCAGTTGTCATGGAAAGATTCGAGATATAATTCTCGAACATGATAAGCAACACCAGGAGTTATGCCCTCAGCCGCGGCACTGACATTGCTTTCTTCGATTTGAACCCAGAAGTGCAGATATGAACGCGCTGTGTCCAGGAATGCACGGGAAACAGTCGTGCAGGCTGTGAGGGACTGCCATTCTTCGTCGAGATAGCTGATGATGAGGTCGATGAGTTCTTGTGGTAGTGGACGCATTTTGGTGAATTTTGGTGTTTTGCGTTCTATATGATCTTTACAAAGCTGGGACTCGTGGCACGATGCATTCCCTTTCTTTGTCCCCTACCGACCTTCCGCAGCCGTTGGCACGAGACTGAAGTGCCCATGTCCTTTGTAAATTCCCCTTTTGCTGTAGCATATTGCCTCCGCACAACAGCCATCGGAAACAAAGCAACGTGGCTGACTGGCAAACTATATTAGGAGTTTTTGAAAAGAGGTGATCTGTCACCACCATCTGACATTCTCGGAGAGAATAGAGGACATACAGATATACAAAGATCTCTCAGATCTAGAGAAACCCACCACTTTTGCCGGTACCAAATCTGTCACCCAATCCCCTTGCTTCACGCACAAGCTGATTGCGCTTTGCATCGTCCATCAGCCTTCCACCAAGAGACATATCCCTAGCATGATCCCAGATACCACTTTTCTCGTCTTTCGTGTCGTCTGCCTTGCTGGTTGACTCATGCTGCGCTATAAGCGATGGACCACGTAATTTGTGCTGAAATGTTATTTAGTTGGTGGCTTAAGAGGAGGTAGGTGAGATGACAGACAGTGTACTCATTAACTCCTCTTCGAATTTCCTCATCCAACTTTCTTTTTTTCTTTGCGTCATCAGCGTCTTCAGCTGGCTCCCCGTTGACAGCTCGACGCCTTTTGCCTGAGACTTCATCTGCTAATCGCTGCTGGCGTTCAGCCGGCGTTTCGGTCCATAATGAAGTATCAGTCTGCTTCTGCGGCGCAGATGAGCGCGAGAATTGGCGCGCTTTCGTTAGCTTCGAGGGGTCAAGATCTATGCTTCAATAAGACATATTCGAGAAATAAGATAATAGACACGGACTTCCGAGTAGATCAGAAGATGATGGAGGTACAAGCATCCATTCGTCCCTTTTCAGTGCCTTGGGTTTACCAGCTTCCTAATTACACCTTCAGGGGAAGCATGCCTAGACTGAATAGAATCACGTACCTCTAATTCCTTACGCCGCTTTTCTTCCTTTTCCATGAATTCTCTCACCGCATCTGTTTCTGCATGTGTCACACCGGGTGGAAGGGGTTTAGGACCAACGTCGTCGTCGTCGTCGTCGTCGTCATCGGAATAGTGTGTCGAGTTGTAGAGCGAATGAGCTGGTGGTGGCCTTGATGATATACAGGCGGAAGGCCCAGCAACATATGGTCCTGCAGAGCGCGTAGCTACCATGTCAGGAGGTAGGGCCGGAAGATAATCCTCTTCCTCTTCATTGTCCTGCTCCTGTTCTAGAAGTTCAGAAGGAACTTCAGGTCCGATAGGTGGGTTTGAATCTGTATCATGACCGTCTTCATCGGTCTTATTCCGGCTGAGAAGATGAGCAGGGATTTCGGGACCTACTATGGGCATTGTTAACGTTCAAGACTTCAAGTTGCAAGTTGCACTTTGTTTGTTTATAACTCACACTGCCTGAAGTTACATTTATGTAATATTCCAGGATCTCTACTAGTACTACTTACACCGACGTCTGACTAGTATATTACCTCTAGGATTTGGTATGGGGTCAAACATCAAATTAAAAAGTCAACCACTCATGGAACAGAGCCTGAGTTGGCAAACCTTGCATCCATGCTCATTTCAGCGATTATCTTCACTTCTTCCTCAGACAGCCCAAGCCCAAGGGGAGGCTGTGCCACCAGCAGAGCGTACTCGCCTTCAAGGGACGTGCGGAACGGGAGCGTGTCATCGGTCTAGTTGCATATATTTGAGCAACAATGACCATCTCCTTTAACTCAGAGAAGAATACATACGCAGACCGAGATAGGATGCTTGCGCTCCAAGTAATACCGAATATGATGTGCATCTAGAGATGAAACGGTCTTGCATCTGGGAATAGCATAAGTAAACGGATCTCCATATTGCAGAAGAGACCAAGACAGACAAAATATTTGAGCTCAAACAGATTTCAATACATGCCGTACTTTTCGTTACTATATCTCTGGCTTGCGTGTCAAGGAACGTAGCATGTCCTAATCGCTGATGTGGATATGAAAGCAGTTGAAGGGTTTCCTGAGGAGTATTGTAGACGGTCTGTACAAGATGTCATTGTCACATTGACAGAATTTACAGCAAGCCGGCCATGCTCACCTCTGCCACATGAAGTGTAACACCCAGACCTGCCTCTCTCGCGTCCTCGAAATGGCGACGAAATAACTCCACATCCCCAACCTTCGGATCCCCACATAGATCCACGCCCACCACCATCTCTCCCTCTTCTTTCAATTTCTTTGCGATCGCGACACACTCTTCTATAACCTCTTCTCCCATTCTTCTATCTAAGCTAACGATAAGGCCCGTCCTCTGTTTTCCGTATCGCGCAAGCTCCCCTAGAACTACTCGTATATATTGTTCCCTGGTCATTTGACTCGTCTCCCTCGGCGTCGTTCGCAATTCAAGATACTGGCACTGGGGATACTCGCCGTCAAGAAAAGAGCTTAGTACTGCACTAGTGACACGAGCTAGTGACGAAGGAGATGCCGACAAGGCATAGATTGCTGGAAAGAGGGTGAAGAAATCTGAGATGTCATCTAATGCAGGACCTGCTAGTAGGGTCGCCAAACCAGCCTGGATCTGCTCGTTGGGTAGACTCTGGCTGGTCCCTGATGTCGTGTATTCGCGTGCAAGGTCCTGGAGGACGGCAATTGGGATGCATCCATTCAAGTGAGCATGTAGTTCTGCTTTGGAAAGGGTTTGAATGAATCGGAGCTGATCTTGCGTTAAGGATTTGAGGGCTGCTGCCGCGGGTCCTGCAATATTAATAGTCATCGAAAGAGCAGACTCACAATTCTCTGGATTCTATTCTACAATAACATAAATATAAGCATGGTTGTCAGTGCAACAATCGAGAGCCTGTTGATTATGTACTTACCTATGATAGATTTGTGACGATAATTTGGAGAATATTTGTGAGCTGACATGGAAATTCCTGATTAGTCGAAGTTTCCACATGCAAGAATGACCACAGAAGTTACGTCTTTGTTCAGAGACTCTGCGTCAGTTCGATGCATTCGCCGTCTCAAGTAGGACATAGAGCTCCAAGTTCCTTTACTTACAATCTCAGGGACTTGGAATGGTGTCAATGAAAGGCGAGTGAATTTTTTTGTAGACGATTTCGAAGGAACTAGGTTGAGCACAAAAGGTGCTAGTGGCCGCTATGCCACTGGCATAGATCACAGACTTGATGGGGTGTTGGGCAAGCACAGGCTTGCAACTCAACAAGTCTGGAATGTGTGGATCGCTCGCCCAGGGACAGCCTAGTCTCCCGTAGGCAGACCAAAGTAAAGAAAGATAGTCGTTCCGATTATTAGGACAGCAGGGAGAGGCCAGGCCGCTGTACTAGGATTATACATAAACTTATTCTAATGACGATGACAGCGACCACAAGCTCCTCCTGAACAAGTTTCGTACCCACTCGACCCTGAGAATCTAGCTGCCACGATGAATGATGTGGTCGAGCAAAGTTCGCATCGGCCACGAAGACTGTTCATTTTGAATCATACAGATGTCGGGTGCCCCAGGTCCCGAACGACAGCGAAGCTGCTGGTCATCGATCATGACATTCAGATCCACCGTTCTTGACCACAAAATCTTCTTGATGAGGCAGCGAAACTCGCCTACTATGACCTCGGCTGGGCACTCGCTAAGGATCTGAGCGGAGCGTCATTATCGACAGCACCTGCTACTACAAAGAGGTATTACATGAGCTTCCTCCAATTTACCTACTTTGTTCTGACTTGTCTCCTTGCTTGCTTCTCATGCACTCATGCAATCGACCTCCAAATCCAGAACGGCATGTCCGTGTGCCAAGAAACCCTCGGCGGGAAAATTGGGTACTATTTAAAGTACTTAGCAGAACTGCAACATATCTCGCTAGGCACGTCGCCCAGTCTCATCTTACCAGGGTGTGTGTGTTTGAATCTGTACAGACCTGAAGGTTTAAGCTCAATGCAGTGATACTAGTAATTCAGACGTCAATTCGTTCAATTTGATTTCAACTCTTAAAGACACGGCATAAGGTC
Source organism: Tricholoma sp. MG99 (assembly GCA_003521275.1). Taxonomy (NCBI): domain Eukaryota; kingdom Fungi; phylum Basidiomycota; class Agaricomycetes; order Agaricales; family Tricholomataceae; genus Tricholoma; species Tricholoma sp. MG99. The sequence goes on from QOVE01002513.1 coordinate 11,258, forward strand.
ATGAAAATCCAAGCGCTAGATACTAATATACATTTGTGCGGCGGGATGAGAACCAGGAACCCTATCCGCATTGATACCAGAACCAGTAATTCAGAAGAAAAAAAGCTCAGTGAACCCTCGAAGCGCTGGAAGGATGAAAACGCCACATCAAATCTAAGAAATCACAGACCAAACGACCAAACCATGGCTGATATCATCCACCAGATATGGCAAGGCCTACAAAAGGCCATGCGCGGTCGGCCATGGGCATCTATCTGGGAGCGTCAACCAGACTTGGGGCCGACTCGGCAGCGGAGCCATTTCGCCATTGAGGGGAGATAAGCCAAACTGTTAAGCAAAGGGTTGCTGCCTACCCCATCGACCAGCCTGGTGTACTCAGAGTCAGAACGGAAATGATGAAACTCCATCTCGTCGCCGCCGTACGCAAGCTCGACCTTTGGGAACAGGTCACCTATTTGTTTGGCGTTATTCCATGCAAGGTCGGAGTCGACCCCGAAGCCGCTTGAGTGGCACAGTTGGATCCATTCAGCCCTTTGCATAAAGCGCGGGAGCACGAAGTCAATCAGCAAGGGGCTAGACCTAGTAGCATAGTCCTCCGCTTTCTGAGCGAGCGATTGTCCCAGATGGTTCGGCATAAATATCGCACTTGTTGGTCTGAGAAACTTTGTTTCCTTTTCTTCCGGACCAATCTCTCGGAATCCGGTCGCGAAGGTCCGACCATCGATCTCACCCGTCGAATCTATGCACATCCTCCAGGGAGAGTTTGAACCCGTCGTTCGTCTCTTGGACGTAACAAGGCACAGGTTGTTCCCTCCCATATTCAAGGCCCGACTTAGGACAAAAAAGGAGTCATTCCCGACAATCCATCGACCCGCGCGAGGGAAAACGAGCTGGTTCGCCTGCAGCGCGCTTAGTTTTACAGGAGATACACCCCAAGGTCCGGGAGAGAGGAGCTTGTCGTTCTGCCTCGAAGTGAACTGCGAACCTGTCGATGCTCCTGTCGAAGTAATGGTGACTATCCTCAGCCCGTCAATCATCTCTTGGGACATCCCGGTGTCCCTCAAGAAGGCAGATGTTCTCCGTACACCGGAGAGCACTGCATGGGTTTGGCCCCTCACGCCGTCAAACGGGTGAATCAGCACGCAAGGAAATCTGACAGACGCAATGGGATGAGTCGATACAAGCACATCTGTCCCTTTCGGCAGATATTCCCCAATCAGCTCGCTAAGGAGTTGGTGGGCTCCAGTGGTTGACTCGGACTTGACCAGGACTTCCATCATGTCCCAGGCCCAACTGGCGTCCGAGGATCCCAACTTCAAGAGAGCAGATTGGATCATCCCTGCTCCATAGTTTGGGCTCTCGGCCACGGCCTCGGCCTCAGCCTCAGCCTCAGTCTCCAGCTTCAGCCTGTCAATGGAAGGGTTGTCTTTCCCTTCTATCAGCTCGAGAACATCATTCAGCTTCTCAAGGCCCATCAGGAACAGAGGGAGAACCTCTTCACTCTTATCCCTTCCCAAGGCGCAGGCTGAGTCCGCGACGAAGTGCGCCCCCTCACCCAGCAACATCCTTAGCTCCAACGATAGGAGCCCAGAAGGCTCGACATCATCGATCCACTGTCTCAGCCTCTCATTGGACGAGAGCATCTGGATAAGCCCACGGTCCGTGCCGACCATGGTATCTGAACCCGGATGGTCCTTAAAGACGAGCTTGAACGATTGGCCTTCGCTTTGAAAGCTGTAGAGCCCCTTTCTGATCTCTGCAAACCCTGATAACGAGAACTTCAGCTTCGAGAGGTCGTAGCAATAGTCGCCTGGTTCGAAAGCATCAAGGTCGGCAGACTTGTCAAGCAGGGGAACGCCCCGAGGATCAATAAGCACAACCGGCCTGTCCGCACAGGGGTCCAACTGACAGAGTATGTTGTAGATGTTAAGATCGCCGTGGATCTCACTCAGCTTCCGTGGAGCGATCTCCGCTATCCTGGAATGGCGGCTTAACGCCTCAAGCACACGATCGAACCCAAGCAGCCGCCTGCCGTTTAGTGTGATCGACTCGTAGCTGGCAACCTTGTTGAGTTCGGGCACTTCGGCGCGGGCGATCGTGACGCGCCTCTTCATCCTGTTGAAGTGTGCCTGCTCAATAAACTTGGCAGGGGCATTGCAAACGCCCTTAGACCAGACGCAGGCGGCCATCTCGCCAAGGAGATCAGCGAGAACGGCGAGCAACGAAGGGGCGCCCATGCCAGCAAATGCCATCTCTGCCAACGAGTGGCTTGGAATGTACGGGAGAGTGATTGAGACAGTGCCCTCGTCTTCTGTAAACCCCAGGGGCTTCACGAAGATATCTGTTTCCTTTACGGCAATGCTCGATGCCAAGAACTGCTGCTGCTTCTTCAACCATGGACACCCATTCCCATCGATGCCATCGCCCGAGCACGTTTTGTGAACTTCTGCCATGCCGTTGCGTCTGAGGACCAAGGCCACGTGAGCAGAAGATCCACTTTCATCCAGGAAAACGGACTTGTCAGTAATCTGGGAGGGCTCTTCGCCACATGGTGAAAGGAACACTGTCCTACCGTTCTTTGCATGAACGAGGAGTTCATCGATAACTTTGTCGCCCAAGTTCCATTCATGTTTCGACAAGAACCGTCTGTGGAGTTCGTCGATCGAGATCCCGCGCTCGGCCAAGTACCTCCGCAGGACGAGTATGGTTGACGGAACGTTGCCATCAATCCCGTCAACGAATTCTCTCCCGTCCATGATGCGCACAACTGAGTAGTCGCGGAATTTCGCTGCGATGTCGATGATGTCTGTTTGTTCGGTCGGTCGAGGGGGGAGTGCTGCACCAGTGCTCTTCCTTGACGCGATGAAAGCTGACTGCTCTTGGATGGACTTGACACAGGAACATATTGTCCCACACAGTTCGGGAGTAATATGATTGAAGATGGGAAGGGTGACCGAGTTCTCACCTAGAGCTCGGCTAACTGGGAGGTCTCCTGCGACTTTGGAGCTTTGGAGAAGTCGGGGCATGCTGCCGAGGCACAACATTCTCTCTGTACTGCAAATTATGTTCTCTGCTAGGAGCGCCTCGCACAGGATTTTCGCATTGAGCCCGAAGCTCTCAGCATCGACGGTCAGGCTCAGCTGATAATGGTTCGCTCCCGAACTGGGAGGGACATGTTGGAACGCAATGCCGGGCGTGTCACGGAGAAGCTGTCTATATGTATTTGCTGCCTTTGTACGAGCCTCAAGAGCTTTTGGAAGCTCATCCAGTGCCCGAAGGCCCAAGTAGGCGTTCAACTCGGACATCACCTCATGCCGCAAGATGCCAGTGGGCTCCTGCTTCAGCCAGTCTGCTTGAGACTTTGAACAGACTAGGATGCCGCCTGACCCTCCTGTGTGGAAGATTTTCGGGTAACCAGTGCTGTAGATAGTAGCATCCGCGAGATCGATGGCAGAAGGCTTGCCGTAGATCGCGCCGAAGCTTTGAGCACTGTCCGAGATGAGGTTAACACCATGCTTATCGGCCAACTTCCGAAAGGGACCGAGATCGCAGTGGGTGCCAAGCCAATCAACGGTGACAATGGCTGCGGTCTTCTCTGAGATGTTCTGTTCTGCGGCTTCAGGAGACAGCATCCATGATTTGGGATCAACATCCACAAGAACTGGAACGAAACCTTCCATCATCACGGCCTCCGCTGTCGAAGCAACGGTGGTTGAAGGTACGATGACCTCGTTGCGCGTCTCTGATCTAATGTCGGCGAAAACGACCTTCAGCGCCGCTCGAAGCGCGTTCGTGCCGCTCGAAACGCAGATAACCGACGTAGTGCCAGCATTGAGACCTAGGAATTCTGAGAGGCGACGTTGCAGGTTGGAGCGATAGCTTTTCTCTGCACTGTCGACCCCTTTCGACACATAGCGCTGCCTACTAGAAAGGAGCATTGAATCTGGGCTGGGTTCGTTGCGCAGAATGGAGGTGACCGCGCTATGCTCCCCCATATAGCCGTAGCCTGATGGAAAGATTTGTGGCACAGGATTGTTTGACTGAAATGCTGGAGCGCCGCCCAGAACTGCCAGGCGACGGGGACTGGCATAAGGATTCATGGCAGAGCTGGTACTAAACTGTTAGTACTGTCCCATTAGTACAAGCGCCAACTTCTGTATTGAAGGTTAACCAAATCTTCAACTTACCGAGTAACAAGTTGACCCAAAATGACCTCCCTTGGAGTAGATATTGTAACAGTTTAACATTGATTTTTAAAGTGAAGCGTGGCAGCAGTTACCCCACAGAATGACGCACTTATGATGACCACCAGGAACCATGAGACTACCAGCCCCTCCACCTGTTGACACTCCAGTGAAAATCGGGGGCAT
>QOVE01002528.1:0-10463 GCA_003521275.1 Tricholoma sp. MG99
ATGGCAAGGAAAAGCCTTGCAGAAAAGCCTGAATATCAGGATGATCCGGCTGCACAGAGCCAACTATTGCTCTATAGAGCATTTCACATGCAAGAAATTGGTGTGTATGCTCATCTCGGACAGCAAGTGTGGAAATCTGTATGAGAAAAAAGATGAATAAATGTAATGAAAAACATACAATAACTTACCTGTGTATCATGGTATGTTATAAAATGGCTGGCAAACGCTTCAATATCGCCATTAGGTCCAATAGCGATCCAATCTTGGATCAATTTTTTGAGGTCTGGGTACCAATTTCCTAACAGATTAGGAGAGATTGCATCTAATTCCAAGTTGTAATGAAATAATGGAGAAGAACAGGTGATAGTGGGACAGGAGGAACACCGCTGAGGAGTAAAAGACTGGTTAGTGCACCGAGAACACCAAGGCTAATGGAACACGGTGTGATGGATGATTCCTGTCGGCGCTGTAAACCCAGGATCACAAGCGATGCATGCGTATCTTGGTGTTGCAAAAACCAGACAGTAGGTTGGTTCTGATACTCTTGAAAGGCAACTTGAAGAACCTCGCGTTCGATACCTTCCCCCAATGACTGAGTTCTTTCTCCTCCACTAGCTGTGCGTCGTATGCTAGAGATCATGAGAGTTAGAAAGCAAATAAGCACCAGTGCATTATTGACTCACATAACAAAATCACGTGTCGGCAGAAGGACCGATGTAAAATCCCCACTTACAACAGCCTCACCCAGTAGATTTGAAAATGCCTTTGCCAGCTCATGGACATCTGACCCCCGAAGATCAAGCTTTGCCACATCACAACCTTCAGTTGCTTCCTTAAATGCCATAGACTTCAGTTCAGCCAGAGGAATGGTTTGGTCTGCTGGAAAGACAGGTGCTACCCATTGCTGACCCCATAGAACATTGGGAATGGACACCATTCGAACGAGAGGCCGACAGGCTTGAGTTGGTGAGGCGACAGATGCACTTGGGACAGAAATGTTTCTTGGTATTGTTGGCGAGGTGCTGTTATGGGTGGCTGATGGCTGAAGGTGCATAGTGTGAGAAGGGCCGTGCAACCCATGGTTAGCCGTTGCTCTACAAGGACGCCGCCTTCTGAAATTGCTGGGTGTCTTCATTTCTGGTATGAGTATGACACTTGAGATCAATGTAGATAATGGTGCACTTACATTAACAATATCAGCCAAGCTAGTGGTAGATATGATATCCTCCATGTCACTATCTGAACCTGATTCTGATTCATCGCAGGATGTGTTGATGTCGGTGGCTAGATTAGGTGCATGTCGATCCCCAGGAAATTGTTCATACACCCTCTGTGAGATGCATTTGTGAACCCTTGCCAGTGAAGGACTGTCGTCGAAGGATGTCACTGCAGTCAATGGATATTCACACACAACTGAGACAAAGATTAAACAATAACATATGTAGTGAAAGGGATAAACGCACTGAGATGAATGACAAACCGTCCATCTTCGATACAATTTCCAACTACCGGTGGCATGTACAGACTTCTGTTCTCAAACATCACTTGGAGAGTGAGGTTAGGATCCATAGGGGTGCGACAAAGTTTGATTTCGTTGTCGCTCTGTAGCACTCGAGCTCTATTCCTGAATTGCAACACTAGGAGCGGTAAGGCTTCATGATGTAAGATGTTCGGAGTGTGGCGGTTGACAAAGTCATAATTCAGACCAGAGTTGTTCATGTCATCTTCAACACGTCTGACAATGTTGGCTACAGTAGTGGTAGGCGGCAAGTCATACAGATGTAACAGCGCGTATCGTTCTAACATAGCATTGAACGAGTCCTTATGAAACCTATAGAAGATTACATATTCTGTCTGTACCTCCTGGTCAGGTCGGTCAGTTGAGATGAACCAAAAAGAAGCTTAATGATATACTCACTTGCGGAGGATAGACCTTGACCTTTATCCTCCTCAGAGGAGATAACCCTTCATTGGAGAGGACAGAGTTGATGGAGGATGTTGGTGTAAGCGTAGGCGGTGATATCGCTTGTCCACGACGCCGGCGACGGGCTGTACGACGTGGAAGGGGTACATGTGATGGAAGGTTCACAGCTGCTGCGGCCAACCGCTGTTGGTTGACTTGACTAGTAATCCCACTGCCGATGTTTTCGACTGCACTAGATATTCTTGTTAAGCGAGATGGGTGACCTTGTGCGCCTGGAAGGGCAGAGTGATAGGGTGTGATGGTGGGCAGGATAGATGGATGGCCAGGGTGTGGTGGAAATAATGAACATAGTGCACCATGGTTCAAAGTGGGTAATGGAGGTAGTGGCTCGGTCAACTGTGCAGGCTGTGTGGCTGAAGGAGGGGCTGGTTGGGCTGGCAATGGGATGTGTGGTGGGAGTGGTGTCGAAGGTGTGGGCTGGGTTACCTGGCTTCCAAACCGGCCTAGCAGAGAGCAAAGGAATTGTATATCTTGCGAAGTTAGTTGTTCTTCAGGCGAATTCATCTTGAAGCAGTGAGGCGAGTTGAGTGAGATGAAAAGATAAAATGAATGACGGCAAAACAAGAAGGATTTGCAACTAAACGAGTGACTAGAAAAATATATGAGAAACAGAAAAGAAGGAAACAAGTAAGTATGGGAGAATGGCCATAGGTGGTTGTACAGCTGGAATATATACATGGCGAGAGAAACCATTGGTATACCAGTAGTATCGCTTAGTAGAGTGAACATAGTTTGACCTCAGAGATCACGACCAGTGGTTTGAGATCACAAGTTCTTGATATATATTCCCACAAACCGTTGGTCCAGAAACCAAGCGGGACAGATATGATCTGGGCGCCAAAGCACTGTTCAAACAATGCACCAATCACGACCATCTGAAGTTGGGCCAGCGGCCCTACTTAAAGTTACTATGTTGTTAAGTACATACTATGTGATCAAACTTATGGGTGCTGGCTTTAGGTGTTGGGATCACAACATCGGCATTTTCCAATGAAAACTAATGTCATACCTATGCCCATGATTGCCATGTTCAATAGTCAAGATCAAAGAGATGATGGTCTTGTATTTCGACAAGGGTAAGGATATCACAGTGATTTAGGCACAGAAACATGTGCATCATGAATGAAAAGAATGCTTTGATTATCAGATTGCTGACAGGAGGGGGCTGTGATGGTGTTTGCACCTGGTAGCAGCAGCTACCTTACATACACCTAGTCTCGTTCCCAACGTTACAGGGCAGGAGACACGCGCTCTGCTCATGCAGGAGGACCGGTTATTCACTGGTCCGAGCTGAGTTTGAAGTCGGAGGTAAAAAAACTGAACAAATCACTCACAAGCTCCTGCCCTATAACGTCTGGTGCAGTTTGGTTGCAAGGGGTGGGCTCAGGTTATACTGTGACAAATTTGTTTGAATTCCATTTTTTTTTCGTCTCGTTTGAGATAGTCCTCGTGTTTGTGTATCCTCTCTATTGGTTGCAAGTTACTATACTTGGCAACACTGTGATGGTTTCTCAAGAGGCACATTCCACATCATACAAGGCAGATGTCAAATGATCTGCAGGGAATCTTCAGAGAGCACGCCAAGAAGCCTTCAAGACCCGTGGCTACCAATATGCTGCAACACGTGCAAAATTGCATGCAGAGTTCAGCAAGCGGAATGATGGAATGGTTGCTTATGATTGGCAGGTTGACATGTCAGAGGCTCTTCTACTCGGTCTGGACTGCTCAGTCATAGCTGGAATGGGTGCGGGGAAGACCATGCCATTTGTAATGCCATTGTTTGTTGAGTTGAATAAAATTATGATTATAATATCTCCACTCAATGCCTTGGAGGAGGACCAGGCAAGCCAGTTCAAGAAAATGGGATTATCTGCAGTCGCAGTCAATGGTGACACTTAGTACAGTAATGAAATCCACAAGGTAACCGTGACCATAGTCCCTGTTCCCATTTTCGTACATTTAAATCTGACAGCCACTCAATGAAAGGAACTTGAAAATCTTCAGCACTGTGTTATTATAACCTCACCTGAATTATGCCTTGAGCATGATTGTTTTCGCCAACTGCTGAACTCACCAAAGTTTGCAGAGAAGATTGGTGCTATCATTATTGATGAGGCACATTGCATCTCCCAGTGGGGAGATAAGTTTTGGCCACTCTATGGATCTCTGGGCACACTGAGAGCATTCATCGCCAACAAAGTCCCATTTCTGGTCACCTCTGCTACACTTCCCCCACTGGTTCTCGCTCAAGTTCGCACTACTGTACCATTTCATTCAATCCGTCACCCCTTGTGACGTGTGACCAGTTGTCCGAACTTATGGTTTCGTCAGTCGTGGCATAGCCGCGTGACAAAACGAAAATTTCATTGCAATTTTCATCAGGGAGGGCCGATTTTAGAAAAATCTGTGACATTTTTCGTCAGGCGGATTCATCACCAGGAGAGTGGGATGCGGGACATGCGTGACATTTCATCGATTTTGGAAGGCTTGTGATGTGTGTCCGACGAATTGAATGAAATGGTACAGTACTGTACACATGCAGGTGGACACATCATATCACGTCAATCTTGGGACTGACCAACCAAATATTGCCTGGTTTGTGAGGTGGATGACTGGTGCAAAAAAAGACTTTGAATCTTTAGCATTTCTTATCCCTAACGCAACAGAGGATGAGCTTACCAAGCTCATCCAGACCATGGTCTTCTTTGATGACATCAATGTTGCTCTTGAAGCAATGAAATGGATCTGAAGTAAACTGCCACCCCATTTGCACAGTCAGGTAGCTGTGTACAACTCACGACACAGTAAGTGCACCAAAGATTGTGTCTTGCGAGACTATTGAAAGGGCTGCATCAAAATTTTACTGACTACTGAGGCTGCAGGAATGGTATGTTACTCATGAACGTTCCTCGTGATAACTTGAAACCTGAACATTGTGGTTTTAAATCTTGAAGGGCTGTGACTTACCCCATGTAGAACAAGTCATACAGTTCATGGTACCAAAATCAATATCCATCTGGATTCAGCATGCTGGGCGAAATCCTTGAATGCATGCTCAGGCAATTTTGCTGGTTCACCTGAGTGTTTTCCAAGAGATTTGCACAGGGAAGGGAGTAGAACCAGAGGATGAAGGAGTGAAGTATCAGAAAGATGTTGAAGAAGGACTCCATGAGTGGATTGAAATGGGAGACTGTCAGCGCACTGGCAATGCTTCTGATGTATACTTCAATGATGGTATACCAAGAAAAGGTAATGATTGCACTTACCATCTCCACACTGCCTGAGCTCATCATCTTCCTCAGGTGCCATGGGGATCTGCTGTGACAACTGCCTCTGAAAGTCAAATGTTGACCATCCTCTACTTGCCAAGATTTCTACCACTGCTCTGAAGCATCCAATATCTCCATGTAGTGATGTAGAAAACTCACCTAGACAAGAGCCTGATGAACAGGGTAAACGACTGATGACTGAGGGCACTAAGGTGGCTAATCGTCGTGACAACCATCTGAAGGGTGCATGAACGTTGCTAGAGAATTGGCATATGACAACCTGGCTTGGGCAATGTCATAGGTGTCCATGGGGTCACCAGTGCCTCTTGTCCAATACTTTGATCACCTCCATTGCCACCAGAGCACATTTCAAATCTGTTGAAGAGCTTATCAATGCTGGATGGAGCCCAACACACGCAGACAAACACAGGGATGAGGTTTTGGCAATGTTGCGAGAATATGACAAGCTGTTTCATGAGAAGGGGGAGGAAGATAAACATCAAAAGGCAGATAAGAGAAAGCAGGAAATGGTTGAGCAAAGAGCTGCCAAATGTGAGGCTGTGCTAGAGGAAAGGGCTCGAAAGCAAGCTCAACCGAAGAAGCCACAGCCATTACATGCAAAGATGACTCCAACACTGGCCATAATGATAGACACGACCACTTCATATCTCAATGGTTTTGCTGCACCATTCTCCCCAATTTCCACTCCATCAACACCAATTCCTCATCCAGGACATGAGAATATTGCTCCACATATGATCTCACCACACACACCACTACCCACAAATCAATTCTCCCCATTCCGATTGTCTCTTTCGACTCCTCCAAGTCTCCTTTATGCCCCACCACCACCTCCAAGTCCATATCTGCTTTCCATGCGGACAACTGGTCCACTCACCCCAGCACATTTCTATGCAGGCTGTTACCCACCATCATTCTTGTCTCTGAATCATTCTCAGTCACAGCCAAAGTTGCCAAACATGTCTGGACAGTTGTTAGCTAGCATGTCTCCAGGCTATGGGACAATTCTGCATTAATTCTATGGTGCTACATTATAGTTCCTGCTCTGAGTCTATACCCCAGTCCTCTGCAGTTGAGCAGGGGTGTGAATGACGAGTGAACCATTTGCTGATTGTGCACTTGAAGTTTTCAACACCAGTCCAAATGATGTCCATTGATTTATCAATGCTTACCTTAATTTTTCGACCAGGTTTAAACATATGTAAGTTCGAATCGTCATATTGTTTCGCCAGAGTTTGCACATCTCTTTCCTTCTCAGGTACTCCATGCTGTGCCCCTCGAGAAACTGTCTTGAACTGTTTTTCAATGTGTCGTTGCACTGCTCGTAATGTTGGAATGGCTGGTGAGACCTTGTACATGTATGCCATCATTGCCCCTGGTCCCATTGAGTGAAAGTTAACTTTAATATTGCAGATATTTTCTTCTTGTCTGAGGTCGAATGCAAGCCAAGAGTCAGCTTTACCTGCTTGATTCATGAGCCAGCACCATTCTTGAATGAATTTGCTGCATGAGTAGAAGTTACCACAGATAACAAATTGAGATACGGGCAGCAAAAGACAAACCAAACATCATCTGGCCATTCCTGTCGAAGCCCTTGGAGTAATTCAAGAATCTTGATTGCGTACTTGGGATTACTGCCACCAACAAAGTGAAACAAGAGCATAGGAAATATATTTTCCATGCGCCCAACATCTCTGTGCTTCATAGCATCCCTCAGTTCGAGGTATGGCAGTACATCAGTATTCCACATTGTCCACTGACACTGAATTTGATCTTGCTCTTCAGCAGGCAGCTTGTCAAGATGCACCAATGCTTCCCGACATGCATGCCCCTGTATGACCATTTTTGCCAAGTTGCCAAGTTCTTGTGGTGATTTCATCTTTAATTCAGCTAATTTTTTGACTTTGCCAACAACAAGCCAGGTGGATCGAAAGTGTGCTTCACTAATGTGGTGTATCACTTTGTCAAGATGGTGCCAGAGCGGTCCTTTTGTCGACTGCGTTACAAGGCCCATACGTTTTAAGATATTGAATGCCTGTTGCATTCCACCAATCCCTGCTAAAGTTCCGAGATATTGCTTGTGGAGTTTGCAAATGCCATAACCAAATGGAACCATCTGAAGACAGGTATCATGTAATCCATCCAGTCGAATGAGTTGAAATCCTCATGGCGATATTTCCAGAGACCTCGTAAATGTTCCACCATCAATTGATCACCCATCCAAGCAATGATTCGCTCCAACCCCATCTGGATCTCCTCTTCCTCTGTGTGAAGATGAAGGTGACACATGGGGCATTGGCTTATCCAATTGATGAACTTAGCATGAATAAACAGTAAACAAACTAAGAGAATGACTATCTAAAATTTGTCAGACAAATGCTGAACAAAGTCAAATTTTATTTTACCATTTACCATTCCCTTTATCCTGTGCTTGTATTGAGAATAAAATAAAAAAATATCCCTAGTGGCATAGTGAGGAGTATCATGGATAAATTTAAATTTAAATTTTTGAGGAAACAGGTGATACATTGGATACAAAATTCAAAAAATAATTACTACATATATGTAGTGTTTGTTCTGGAAAGTTTCTCTCAAATAAATTTGGATGGTATTCAAATTTTGTTCTGGGATACCACTCCAATATGTTCACAGAACAAATAGTGATCATGCCTATATTTGGAACTTCCCTTAAAAGGATATTTTTTATCTAATCTCAATGGTGCCATCAATTTGAATGTTACCTGCTCTTGTAGATCAGGGTTGCTACACTAGTAGTGTTGACCCTGGGTATTGAACAGGCCAAGAAGATGCAATCATTTATGGTTGTATAGAGAATGATGTCCATGAAAAGTACTTACAGGATGCAGACTCATGTCAACATACAACACTTGTTCAGATGAGATTAGATAAAGAATATCCTTTTTAGGGAAGTTCTAAATATAGTTGTTTTTAATCACTGTTTATTCTGTGACCATATTGGAGAAGGTATCCCAGAATAAAACTTGAATACCATTCAGTTTTATTTCACATAAAATTATCAGAACAGACACTGCATATATCCAGTGATCATTTATTTCATTTGCTTTCCAGTTTATCCCCTGTTTCCTCAAGGAATTAAATTTAAATTTATTCATGATAGCCTCACTATGCTACCAGAGGATATTTTTGATTTTATTCTCAATAAGAGCACAGGATAATGGCAATACCAAACTGTCAAACAAATTTAGACTTTGTTCAGTATTTGTTTGACACAATTTTAGGTAGTCATTCTCTTAGTTTGTTTACTGTTTATTCATGCTAAATCCATCAATTGGATAAGCCAATGCCCCATGTGTGATGAAACAAGTTCACAACTACCTTGAGAGTACCATTGTAGCTCGCCTCCTCCAGCTCTGATGTGCCAAGAATAAATTCCCATGTAACAAACTCAGGGCCTGAAGGTAATTTATTAACTGCAGGTGGCGGATTAAAGTGTTCACTATCGTGATGCTGATAATCAGAAAATTCTGGGGAGTCAAGAAGCATGTGGAGAACATGGTATATATGCTGGGCCTCGATACGCTTGTCAATGATCTGGTCACCATATAGAATACTTGGAATTGAAAATTTTTCATTGTAATGCTTCACTCAATGTTTTTGTAGCAGCCGGTTGGTATCAGGAGGGAGAGCAGCTTCATCAGGCAAAACCCACATGGTAGTGGCACATCCACTGACAAAATGACTTTGATTGTGGAGACGCTGAGAGAATACACAAAGTGGCAAGTTGACATTGTCGTGTGATATCGTCCATGGCTTTTTGTGGATTACTGCCTGAACCTCCTTCATCTTGAGTTCAGAAAGAATCTGTTGGTGGCCCATTTGTGGCTCATGGTGATACTGAGTGAATGTATAGCATAAATGCATATGCCGAGAGACCACATGCTTTGAGATAGATGGCCCAGAGCTTTGACAAATGGCTGTGTCAATGGGAATGTGTATACTGCATCTGTGAAACCATATTCAGAATGATCTAGAAAGGGTGTTATTCTAAACTAGAAAGTCATGTAAATATCGTGACACTACCATGTCTGGGTCTTTGTGTTTATTCCTTAGCTCCTGCTTCTTGCTATATGTGGCGTGTCACAGAAGCTGCCACAGTACTGGTGCATCACATTTGGTTTCACATTTGAGTTGTTCGAAGTCGGTCTTCATCAAGTGGTCCTCAGATAGTTCTTTGGGTGGTGATAAGAAGAGCAGTGCAGATATCTTTATTTCCCTATCTATAAGATCCCCCATGCACTCTATTGCAAATGCCTGAAGACTATGCCGCACACCAGATGGCCTCTTTCCCTTCTTCAGATTTGCACCTCTCGGCAGGTTGTACCAGCACTGCAGGATTCCAGGAAGCTCATTGCTGACTGTAAGGCTAGTTCTTGCATATTGGACCTCAGGATCAGAGTGACAGCCAAGACAACCCCAGCTCAGTGCATCAAGAAAAATAGGTAAATTGATGCCTTGTTGTTTCATGAAGGAAAGTGTGCTCTTGACTTTCACAGTGATGTCTTTGTTGATGAGTCTCTGCTTCAGGCTGATGGTATGTTGCAAAGTGATAGGTTCTCCCAGTTCTTCCTCATCCTCAGACAGGTTCTTTGCACAGTCATCCGGTGTCAGGTAAAATTATATTTACCCTCAGATCCTGCTGGAACTTTAGATGTAGAACGGGCGAGTCTCTGGTGTTCATTGGGTCTACTAGTTTCTTCTTGACTTCAGGAATTTAGGCTGTCCTAATGATGATGGAGAATGTGTATGATGGGCTGGCTTAGCAGCTGTAGCACAGACTATGATAGATGGAACAGGAACTGGCTAGGGCAACCTGTTTATTGAATATGATGGATAGATGGAACAGAGGCTGGCTAGGGCAACCTGTTTATTGAATACGATGGATAGACTGACTCAGCAGTAGATGTACGGTCTGTCACACGGGACTAGACGATTCTTGGCTTTCACTGACCTAGTAGGTAGCTTCTTGGCCTTAATAATACTACTTCAGTAAGTAGTCTTTAAATAGAGGTGAACTTGGGTTGTATTGGCCTATCTTTCTTGGGGTGAGATAGACTGGGTTTAGCCAATCCTTGCTCCCCCTTTTATACTCTAAGTACAATGGGCTACTATATAAGGTAATTTTACTATATATAGGGGACAATGTACCA
>QOVE01002535.1:0-46478 GCA_003521275.1 Tricholoma sp. MG99
TCAAGTCACCTTCTGCTGCTCCGAAAAAGGTACCGGGAACATAATATACTCAGGTTATGCGTCCTGCTCAGATATTTTCTAGCGCGAAATCACCGACGAACATATTCAACGGGTGTTGAACTCCATGCGACCCTCAGTGTCTTCTGAGGAACGAGCTCGGCTAAACCGAATGTAAGCCCTTCTATCCGGTGTTATAAACTAGTATCTGACTGTCTTGTAGATATCGCCGATTTATCTCTGATCGCAGTGGAGAGCTCCCTCTTCCTCCGGAGCAAGATACGGTTGGGAGTCGTGTCTCTCTTATGTAGAACAGGGTAGACTATGTAAAATACAGTCAAGCTTGTAACATCATATACATCCTGTCAAGCTAATTTACTTCCATAACTGACTGCTCCCAGCTCTCGATAGCCATTTGAGCCTCCTCGTTCAGAAGATCATATGCCTTTTGGATGTGAGTGCTATCTGTTCGAGCAGCCCCAACAGCCAGGCGTATACAAAAAACACTGTTCAAGACAGTCTGTGTCAGTAAGATGTCATCTCTCCCCGAGATTCGTCCATAGAACAGCCTATTGAGATCATTCAATGACCCCTGGGATAGAGTAGGATGTTTTGCAGCACCAGGCTTTGGTTCAATTCGGAAGACGGTGAGAGCAAAGGAAGGTGGAGTAACAAGAGACAGGTATTTGGAGGCTGAAACTAAGTCCGCGAACTTATGATTCAACCGGATGGTCTAGAAGAGACAAAATTTCATGAAGCACAAGTGGAGCATGGTGTATTTTACTTACCCGACGGATATAGTCTCTAAATCCTTCAGCACCAAAGCTACGAAATACAAACCACAGCTTGAGTGATCGAAAACGTCGTCCGAGAGCCAAGTGCCAATTTCGGTACTCTATGACAGTTCCTTTGGATAGGGAATTATCAACTTGACACACATCAGTAAATGAAGTCAAACCAGTGTCACCGTGAGTTGTTCGTAAAAATGGAGGAGTAACATCAAGGGCATCCGTAAGATATTTTCGATCTCGTACCCATAGTGTCGAAGCGTCGAAGTTGACAAGGCCCCACTAACTTACACATGTAAGATGAGTATGTGTCAGTGAGACAATTGGCATGCAAACCTTGTGGAAGTTTGTGCAAAAAGAGTTTGCGATATCGTTGATTTGATCTAGGTAACATTTCTCCCTGTACTCAGGACAAGATAGAGCAACACCCGCCCAAGCCGCATCCACATGGACCCATAAAGATGTACGGTTCTTCACTAAAAACCAGTAAGATGGTATAGGAAAGGAAAGCGATGAAATATACCAATCTGCTGTATTTCAGGTAGATTGTCGATGGCTCCTGAGGAGGTCGTACCGACTGTAGCAACTGAACAAATGGGCGCCTTAAGGATAGTCTTCGAGTCTGCTAGATGAAGCTTACTAAGAATGAAAGGCTTTTTACCCTGCTTCTCATCATCGTCCAGTGCTGCTTGAAGTGTCGCACCTCGAAGTGCGAAATTATCCTCTGACCGGACTTCAAGTGTGCGAACAGAAAGTCCCAGAACAAGGCCAGCCTTTAATCCAAGAGAGTGTGTCTGTGTTGTTGTATAAATGACTAGGTCTGCCATTTTTGCACTTGGTTGGTCTCGCAGGAACAAAGAGCGAGCTGCAACGACAGCAATCAGAGCAGAATCCGAAGCAGTGTTCTATCAAGCAGATCAGATACGCTTGAAGAAAATGAGAAATGAAACAGCACTTGAATGCAGCCGCCTCCAACACCTGATGAGTTCAAGAAAGCAGGACTCAAACCAAGAAACTGGGCAGCCCAATCCATTACGATTGACTCTAGCTCAGTGCAAGCGGGACTTGATGTCCACTTTAAAATTAGTTAGCTACTTGGCGCACATATTCTAGAACATCGCAAACATCGTACATTGAAACCAGGATTACATGTGCTTGTGGCATACAAATCCGCGATCATGCCCTCAAATGTGCATGCTGTCGGGAAGTAGCCAAAAAACGAAGGGTGTTGCCAATGCGTTAGGCCTGTGTAGACGTCAGAAATGAACATGTATACATTCCGAGTCAACGTCAGTAGATGTACCAGGGATAATAAGTTGTTGGTAATCATCTGCTATGATTTGAAAGTCTTCTCCATGTTCGGGAATGGATGCTAGTATGAAATTAGAAAGAGAGGCCTGCCAATTCACGGAACAACTGAC
This sequence comes from Tricholoma sp. MG99, assembly GCA_003521275.1. Lineage (NCBI taxonomy): Eukaryota > Fungi > Basidiomycota > Agaricomycetes > Agaricales > Tricholomataceae > Tricholoma > Tricholoma sp. MG99. The sequence continues at coordinate 2,207 of QOVE01002535.1, forward strand.
ACGGAAGATGTTTCTTCAGATATCCTGGCTCGACCTTCGAGATAACAGGCCGATTCTGTAGGGAATAATAATAGTCACAAATTCTGTCAATCGCCTGATAACCAGCGCTTCTGAATCTACGTTATTCGGTAAGTCATCCCATGATAGGATTGGAGGTGGGATTCGCATACTGTTCGATATCCATGGTAATGAATTCGGCATGAAAGGGAGTTATCTTTCGAGTTCAATTTGATGTGGTCATGGCCACGTGTTCATGAAGATCATCCGAGGATATTTATGTGGCACCAGAAGTAAATCATCTACACAGAATGTCACGGAGATGTCAGGGTTAGCAGATTAAGAGATGAATGTATACAAGTACTGGTGCTTGGTGTTATGATAGAGAGACTAACATCGACTAACCAAATTAGTAACAGACACGCATAAAAATAGCTTGCAAATTAATACTATTACGTAACACAAGCGGTCTACAAGCTCATAACCAGTTCAAATTGAAATTGTCAGTTCTGCTAAAAATGTACAGCGTGCAGCTTCAGGAGCTCCTTGGTTTGTTCATCGTTGCCTCCTCCTAGCCTCTATTCTTATTTGCATCAAGTTCGCGATCACCCGTACTTGTCAACCTTTTTCTTGGTCCTTGGCTTTTTAAGCGTCGCGCGGTCATCGTTGAAAGTCTTGTTGGTTCTTTTACAGACTTTCGTTCTCCCAGGAAAAAGTGTAAGTCTACATTTGTTAGCATGGTTTGCATACGTATAACTGTCACAGCTGCAACGTTTCGGTGCAAAGCAAGGTGCATGGGCTGTGGTGACAGGCGCGTCTGACGGAATTGGCAAAGAGTTTGCTTTTCAACTAGCAAAAGCGGGATTCAATGTTTTGCTGGTTGCACGAAACAAAGGACTATTGGATTCAACAGCTTCTGAAATCAGTATGTGCTTGGCTGTTCATTTGGACACGGGAGTAACATTGTGGATACCACAGAGAATAAGTTTCCTGGTGTATCTACTGCAACCTATGCCATCGATTTGGCATTGAACGATGCCGAGGCGCATGAAGACTTTGCTACATTAGCCCGTACGTTAGACATTGGCGTTCTAGGTATGTCGCCGCCTTATATCCACATATATTTTTAGCCATTAAACTTTGAGCAGTGAATAATGTCGGCAGATCTCATTCTATGCCCGTCTATTTCCATGAAACGCCGAAAGAAGAAATGGCTGACATTGTCGCCATCAACGTGAATGCAACTCTGTACATCACATATTCCGTACTTCCAGGAATGATCAAACGGTATGTAAAACAGCGGATCAATGATTTCCAACTTGCATTGATATGTTGTTTTGTAGTAAGCGAGGGCTGATCCTTAACATTGGTTCTTTTGCTGGGGCGGTACCCTCACCCATGTTAGCAACGTACACGGGAACGAAAGCGTTCCTCTCGACGTTCACAAGTGCACTGGCGGAGGAAGTAAAGAGCCACAACATAACTGTTGAGCACGTGAATACGTACTTTGTCGTACGTCATAGTTCTACTTGTTTAGAGACGAATTTAATTGCAAGGCAGGTATCAAAATTGTCGAAAATCCGGAGGTCATCGACACTGATCCCACAGCCTGGCCCATACGTGGGTTCTGTTCTAAAGAAGATAGGACTTGCGTGCGGTGCAGGATTTAGTGGACGGGTGGGAACATCGACGCCGTACTGGTCGCATGCATTGTTGGATTACGGAATGACGTTTATAGGGTTACCATGGGTGTATATGAGATACACACATGGACAGCACCAGGATATACGGAGACGAGCATTGCGAAAGCTGGAGAAGAAGGAATGAGAATAATAATAGAGTAGAATGATGTTGACTGTTGTTTGTTAGAAATGCGGTTGCAGCGTGTTGGGGAATGACATTGACAACGAGGACGACTCCAGGAAGTTGAACGAGCTCATCGTCTCCGCCAAACCCCCATCATGAATCGCCAGCCTTCTAGAGCTCCTTCTCCTACTCCTACGGCTTTCTCTGGCATTTCAAACTACAGGAACGACTCGTATCGTCCCATCAGAGACAGGAACGCTCCAGCTGTTCCCACTATCGATTATCGCCTCGTTTCAAGGACTCATTTTAATGAACTTTCTCGTTATTTAGCTGCTTATCTTGCCAGAGGTTTGTCTACTTTGCATCCGTTCACCTCTACTACTCACCCTATGTCGATCAATAAGCACCACCCAATTCTAGATCGACAGCTCGGCAAAAGCTTACACGGCTAACCATCCAGCAGTTCCACGAACTTTCAACAGACGTATATGATGAGCTTGTTCGTAGGCAGAATGAGAAAGAAGGTATGAGGCTACCTGATCGACTCGAAATTCTGTTACCTATCCGATGTCCTCCAGTTCCATTCCTCCCTCTCCGAGCTGATTTTCATCCCAAACGAAACCAAGCACGCCAGAAACTCGCAACCCTACTCACCTCCCGTTTTGAAGATCTGTCCAGTGATGTATATTTCGAGTTAGCCCGACGGTACCCCGAGTTCAAGGAAGACGTATGTGAACATATTCGATCTACGGCGCCCACTTATACTTTGTCAATTATTACTTCAGCCTTCTGGTAGAGCTTCCACAAGTTCAAATTACGACGACTACCCAGCTCCCGATTTTCCCAGTAATTCACCACCACGTGCGCCTCCCAGTGGTCGTGTGTCTGGTCGAACATCTGCAGATAGGCCTTCCGACAGTGGCTATGGTAGTGTATCCAGCAGACGTTCAGAAGATAGGAGAAGACCAAGCGAGTCTGATTCCATCCCGGTCGGCCGTCGGAGTGAAGAGTCCTTTCGAAGGATGGAGGATGCCTACGCAGTCGGGAGGAACAGTGAGGATAGCTTTACGCCCACTGTTTCTACCTCTCGCCGGAAGCCTTCACAAGATACGACACGTCGCTCAGAGGATCGTGATCGCGAACGCGAGTTTGTACGACGACCGAGTGCAGCAACTAGTGTCAGCGCGACAAGTGATAGTGCCAGCACTGCCAACCCTACCCAGAGCACAACGGCTACGAGCGGCATGATTATACCAAATAAGAGCACCATTGAAGAAGAGTACATCGAGGTTCCTTACGGAAGGGAAGTCAGAGAGAGTGGGAGCACGACCATCGACGAACACGAGAGAAGCAGGGAGGCAATCGGAGACCTTGGCAGATTGACTGATGGCGAACTCGACGGTGCAAGTGACTTCCCCAGTCCTTTGAGTCCAAGGAGTCCGCCGGCAGGACTGAGTGGATTGAGCGCAAGATTGAAAGGAGTGGAGGCTGAAGATGACGAACGAGGAATTCCTGGAGTAGGAGGAAGAAACGGCGAGGATTACTATGAAAAGTATGGTCGGTCTTCTGTGAATTCCGACCATTCTGTCCATTCTACCGGTGGTGGATTGGGAACACGTATGTTGGCAGGACGTGCATCTGCATCTGAAGATCAGGAGAAAATGAGGAAAGATTACGAATACAGGATTGCCACGATGCAGACACAGATAACTAGTCTGCAGCGCGACTTGGGAGATGCTGCGGAAAGAGAGAGGAAGTGGAAGGATGGTGAAGCAAAAGTGAGGCAGATGGAAGAGGAGCTAATGAGCCTCCGACGGGTAACTCATTCTTCTTCCGTGCAATCTATGTTTCTGACATGTACGCCATGATCAGCGTGCTGAGGAGGAAAGTATGGCTATGCGTGCTCTCCAGAAGGAGCTCGACGAATTGCGGGAAGTTCGCCAGCGAGAAAAAGAGCGAGAGGCTCTTCGTGCTCGAGAAGACGACGACGAGCTTCGTATTCTACGTGATCGCTGTGAGAGGCTTGAGGAGGAACGAGGAAACCGCCAAGGAGAGGTCAGTCATTAGTTCACTGGCCTATCCAATACTCAGAAATCCGTCGATAGGCTGACGCGGATATTGTTGATCAATTGCGTTCTGATATGGAAGGCCTACTTTCAGAACTTAACGACCTCTCTCGCCGTAACGACGAGCTGATGACCGCGAAAGATTCTGATTTAATTGTTATTCGTGACCTTGATCAACAACTCAAGGATTACAAACGCAAGTACGAGCAAGCCAAGACTGAGCTTCGCAATGTGAAAGGTCAGTCATGCATTGTTTCATATGCTAGTGGGAAAATCGACGATTGCTCTACATAGCAACTTCTCAGCTCTTCCTTCAAACCCCAAGATTCGACAAAGTCGATGACCAACTTCCTGTATCCGCTGATGGGGGGATACTTGACATTCATATTACCGCCTTCCTATCTGCTATTGATGGTCTCCTCACCGCTGGACGGTCCAGCGCACCTACGCGGGTACTAACGCCTATGAAATCTGTTATCAACGCTGTGACATCTATAATTGAGGATGTCCGGTCATTCGAACGCCGTCCTCAGCGCGATCGGTCAGATGTCGATCTTGACGCTCTTCGATCTCTACGTGAACGAGCTGATGCGACGCTCAGCAACTTGGTCGCCGCATCTAAAACACATGCCACGAGCTCTGGAATGTCCCCAGTTAGCCTCCTGGATGCTGCAGCCAGCCATGTGTCAGCAACCGTTACTGAGATCGGACGTACGCTCTGTATTCGGAAAGCCACGAAAGCTGAGCAAGATCAGTTTTCCTCTATGCCGTATTCGTCACCTGCCACTGCAACCAATGGCTTCTCCCCGTCCTTGCGATCGGTTGACGAAGGCAAGTCCTCGCACCAACGGAAGAGTAGCGCGACTACTCGGGGACGATTCCCGGAGACCTTGTCAGGTCCCTCCTCTGCCACTCGTTCATATGGAGACTTCAAACGGAGACCACCTTCTGACAACTCCTCAGAACAGACGAATTCCCCCCCTCCAATTTTCGATCACAATGCGCCCTCGGGTGGGGTTCTAAGTGACGACTCTATTCAACCAGATGGTGCAGAGGACGCTTGGACAGAGCTCAAGGTAAGTGACTTGTTTTGAGGGTTGACTTCAGCTCAATTTATCTTATACATTGCAGCCTTACCTAGAGGCCCAGACGGAATCCATCGTCTATGCCATACAAAGTGTCTTGTCAGGAGTCCGCAGCCCAACGCCTTCCCCAACACTGAACGAAAACTTAACACAAATCATCACCATCGTGTCTAGCATCGTCGCTGTTTGCAATGATAATATTCCGCCAGCCTCCTCACAGCAAGGCAACGAGACCCTACGTGAACTTAGCGAGCACGCCAATAAACTCAGTGAGGTACAGGCGTTGCCAGAGGTCACGAAGGAGTCACGGCAGATCATGGCCAAGTCCAGCTTTGCCATTGCCAATGCCATGAAGGGGCTCATGAAGCTGTAATTCTTCGTTTCTTTCTTTTCCCAAGCATCTGTTACCCACGCTTCGCACCTTCCTCGACTTGAAGTATATCACTTGAAGTATATCCTTACTTATTTGGGACTGGTTAGTATGGCATTGATGTCGTCCCAAGCCCTAATTGCTACACAACTTAGTAGACTATTGAATGACTTCACGACCTCAATGTGTTAGTCGAGGCATATCATTATATTACGCAGGTTGTTGAACTAAGAGTTATCTACTAGTAGTGACTATTATGTGCCTAAGTTGAATCTAAAAGGAATCGCCACATGCCGAAGAGAATGTTCACGAGGAAGCCTACTACCAGCCCCATTTGCATTCGCTTCCTGTCCACACGGTTATTAGTATGATATTTACACAGACGTACTATTAGAAACACTAACGAAAATATTACATTGGCTGGGGGCTCATAGTCGTTTCCGTCGTCCCAGAAGACCGGCGGTTTCAGAGTTCTCATGAAGAAGAAGGGGATGAGGGGGAAAAAGAAGCCTACGAGAATGCCTTGAAGGACAGTAGAGTTCGATGGTGAAGACTGGGACAAAGAAGCAGTCCCAGCGTTGTCCATGGAGTCGATCCACTGCTCCTCTAGGGCTCGTGCATGTTCCTCATCTAGAGAATAACGGACGCCTCATTCAGCAGAGGTCAGTCATGAGAATGGAACGAAGGTGTACATTCTTCTTCCGTCTCAAAATCAACATCTAGATAGTTTGAAGACGACTGGTTGTGGAACTGGCGCCGAAAACTTGCAATGTCTGCTTCTGAGAATCCCACTGAAGTGAGTCGATCGAATCCCCTGGCAGGCTGTAGCTGTGCCGTCTGCTAAGGAAACAATTTTACTCAGCGACTGCCCGCTTAAGCTGGATAACAGTAGAATCACCTGGGCCCTTTCGACTTCTTCCTCGCCTTGCTCTAACTTAGGCCCAACGGAACAGTGTATCCAAGTGGTTGAGGTCTGTGACTGCCTATTGATGTTCTCAGCATCATCCGTAGCACGCCTCTGCCGCTCCTCAAGAGAAGTAAGCCAAGAGTAAAGGAATGTGCCGTCAGTAAGTAGTCTTCCGGAATGTATCAGACGTAGCCGTCTGTCCTTGACTTGTGGTCGTCCTTCACGAATCTGAGCGCATTCTGAATATATGGCAATAGTGTAAAGACAATTCGTATATTCACCTTCTTTTTTATGTCCCGAACAGCATCTTGTTGATTTACAGGAATAATGAGATCTGGAAAGCCCTCTGTGAATCGAACAACGAGATCTCGAGTCGGCGCCTGGATGGACAAGGGAATACTGGGTGCCTGTGCACGAAAGTCCGTCACGCTTGCCGGCGGTTCAACCGCCTTTTGTTTTCCTTTAGCCTTGTCACTGAGCTCGATCATCGCGCAGGTTCGAAGGTTAATATCGGCGCAAACAATGAGTGGAACTTGTGGTGTTTGAGAAAAGTGACGAGACTAGCAGTGGCGGAGTAATACTCGTAAGTAAGCTATGTAAGGTACTATTGCCAATAGTAACATCACACGGTCACGCCGGACTCAGGTGACAGAACGGAACGGGCTACTTTCAAACGACGCGCTCCCAAAAAGTCTAGTCCTGACTTGGTCCTGACCATTGGCATCTTGCGTTGACTGCTGTATAACTAGACCGGCTCGGATGTCTGATTCTGTGCTGTGTCTGACTCAAGTCGTTGAAGTCGATGAAATATATCATTTGCTCATTATAATGATATCACACAATACTCATGAAAGATCTAAATATGTGTAAAATGAACGTAAGCGTCCGTTCATTTTTGAAAGAAATTGTTAATCACCATAAGCTAGCACCTCTCCGAGCAGTCACACTATGCAACCACTCAATAACGCCTGAACATCTTCTGCAAGTTTAGTATGATCAAGGCTCCCAATCATTTCCGGCGTTTGAATGTCTCCATCTTGTACAAATCCAGGGTGTGGCTCAGTGTTAGAGCCCAACATGTGGTCCTGAACTAGAGGCTTGAATGTCTCCCAGAACTCTGTAAAATCAAACTCTGCAAGTCCACTATGAAGTTCCATATGCTCGGCATCGACAGTCATGTCCGAATTCTGGTCACTGTATGAACCATCGGACGGCGCATTCAAGGTCGTAAACTGATTAAACACATCCATATCAAACTCTGCATTGTGATCAATAACGGTTGATCGATCCACCGCAGCAAGCAATGCACCGAGGTCATTGTTGCTGAGATATTCAGCAAACTCTTGATCTGAGCAGGTGGACAGGTCTGGCATATCAGACGAAGGAGGCATAGCCTCGGAATCAGTTGTGCAATCCTCGGCATCGGAGGTTGCAACCGGCAAATCCAAATCGTCCATGTCTTCGTCGTCCGAGCAAGCATCAGGGATCAACAAAGGGCTACTCATCGGTGGAGGAGAAGAGGGTGGAAGTCCGGCCCAAAGGGGATTTACTGTAACATCCTCCCTATTTCCGCTGATTTCAGAATGCGGGTATACATATGGTCTTCCGTTATTTGTTGAAGAACACTCTTCATTCTGGTCACCGTCAGACTCTGACGTTGAACTGCAGGATTCATCCACCTGTTTGAGAGCATCATCGAGTTCCTGATGCAGGGCGACCTCCATGTCTTTACTACAATCTGCCTCCTTCCCTGTATCAGTGGCAGGCGAGGTAAGTTGGCTGAGAAGATCGCCTATTACAAGGCTGCGAGAGGATGGTGAAGTATTAGTCTTTTTGGAAGACAGAGGGGAGAACAGCCCGTGCGAAGAAAGGAATGGACTTTCGGCGAAAATCCTACTACTAGGTCGCAAACTGGCTGGAGTGAAGAGTGATCCACTGCCATTACCAGGTGTTCGGGTGTGATCTGTTCGTCGCCTAGGAGGTGTTTTAGGAATGTCTAGATTGCTCTTGGATAGCAAGGGCCCTGGAGATCTTGAATCCGCGGTCGACTGAAACAGATTTGGAACTCCACTTTCTGCTGAGGTCACTGCAAAAATCGGACAATCGCTGCTGGATGCAACTGGCTGTGGGCACGTCGGGAGCACCACACTTTCCATTGACTCCTCGAGATCTGCATCAGTTTGGGATACAGAGCGACTGACAGTAGCACGTCTTTTCTTCTCCCTTTCTCCACGGTGGCGACTCTTCTTCCTTCCCCCTTCATTCTCCCCGGTCTCTGCCAGGGCTTGTTGAGCAGCTTGAGATAATCTTGGTTGTGTGGACGTCTCTGTCCGAGCCCATTCAGGTACAATATATCGTTTACGGGGACGAGACTGTGATCTGACGGGGGATGATGCAGTGGCTCTCAGTGATGGAGGAGACTCAGAGAGATCGATTGTATTCGCCTCGACGCTGTGGTCGCTCCCGTCGCCTGCTGTGCTATGATCTTCGTTTCTCGATCTGGGCGGAGAAGACCAGACTTCGATACCAGTCCGATAATATGAATTGTTCCCTGTTGTATCACGCCGTTGGAGCTGATCGAGTACTCGTGGGTAATGTCTTAATCCGCTTGCCGATGCATTCATGGAGGAAGTCCGCCTCCCAGCAGAATGTACACGCCGCGGTACATGCCGTCGTTCCGCTTCCTTGCCTCTTGACTGTTCCGAGCTCATTCGAGAGTCTCTATCCTCCATAAAGTCACTCAAGGTACGTTTTCTTTTTTCCACAGGGCTAGGACTCGTACGCACAGCGGCCGAAGCCGACTGTACATTCAACCGCGTGGCAGTCTTGCGATTGTGAATTGTGCCATCGAAGTTGAGGGACGGAGGTGAAGACATTTGTTGAGATCCTAGAGACGAGACCCTTACTCCGCCTAGGAAGGTAGGTAGTTCTTCGTCAACGAGCTTTTTATCTGTTTCACTCCTCTCTCCACGTCTCCGAAATGCCGTCGGGTTGACATTCTCCTTGTCTAGCAGCACAATCTCGTCATCCTGTGAGACAACCCGACGGTGATCGTTGTTATGCGGGTAAGAGTTCTGAGCGTCCCGACTACGGGGTGACAGCGTTCGTTCAGAGACAGCCGAAATAAGGTCCTTTAAAGCATTCACAAGAACCGGGTTGGATGTATCATCCGGTCCAATTACATTAGCAGGGGAGTCAATCGCATTGAGGGCTGCTAAAAGGGCTGCATTCTGCACGTTCTGATCGCGAGAGGAAGAAGACGCAGAAAGATATGCAAGGATATCTAGGAGGGTCATAGAAGTTCGTAGCCTTGTTGGGGATGTGGGAATGGGGTCAGGGTGTAAAGATGCTGTGGTGACGTCAGTCGAAGAGACCGAACCTTCCACCAGGTGATGATTAGCCGCCTCGGAACGACAGGAATCCGACTGATTTAAACAGCTGTTCAAGTCAGCTGTAGTCTTCGATCCTAGCACAGGGTCATCTATTATGATCACATCCTTGGTGCTAGGCAATGGTCCAGGGCCAGAGCTACTCTGATCTATGCTACCTGCTGTAGCTCCAGAAGCCTTTGCAGGCCTTCCTTTCTTCCTCCTAGGCCCTATATAGGTTTCTTCGGAAAGCATGATCTTGTCCGCTTCACTAGACGGGGTGGGTGCAGGTTTGATGCATTTCTTACTTTTGGACGGTTTTTTCCTGGAATGAATGTGTAGTGATACTGGAGCTGAGGTCACCGAAACGTTTGCCGACGTGGAGGGCGCAGGCGGTTGTAGCAGATTTGCTTTGGTGTTCGAGGGGTTCAGATTAGCAAGAGACCCAAAGACGCCTAACTGAAAGTCACTCGATATTGACAAACCAGGGGGACGGGACGAAGCTACAGCGGCTGGGGGCTGGGAAGTCGGAATAACATTCGAAGTTGATGTCGGAATAGTAGTTCCCCAGGAGTTAAGGGCTGCTGCAAGGTTAGCCTTCTGCATCGCAGCGGTCTGTGACACATATTTCCTATCAACACATAATATCAAATATGTCGACCAGACACAGACCTCACGTAGAGCAAAAATAACCTCAAGAGCCTCTCGACCTGTACCTTGTTTTACTAGTGTACCGGCGACAGTCACCCCACCACTCTCTCCAGCCGCCATGGCCCAAGACATCAGACCTAGACCGACAGCAACCCCATTCGATGGCTCGGTTGAGGTACTGGGTGGCGTGGTAGATCCCGAGGTGTTGTTGGAGATACTGACTGGGGCAGGGGCAGAGTTTGACTCAAGAGGATCGAGAACATAGACAGAAAAGTCTCGAGCGGTGTCTTGAACGAGTTCGGGGCTGGAGCGACAGATGGTGTCAAGACAAGTTTTCAACAAGGTCGTGGCATAGCACTGGTGCCGGTTCAAGTTACCCGTTGCACCGTCTTGAAGAACAAAGACGGGAACTGGAGAGGAAGAGCGAGCCAAAATATACTGAGGAGAGCTGTTAATGGTATAGAGGACTCTGAGAGGAATATTCCTGGCGTCCATCGGTCAAGGTAGTAACCTCGCTCTGATGACTAATCAATCTCAGTCGCGAACCGTAACAGTGTGACAGGTCGCGAACAAGCCACTTTTACTCCATATATTCAATGCAAGGGTACATAAATTCAAATAGTTAAATAGGTCGTCTGCTTTCAATGTCCAACTTCGAATGCAATAACGATCGAGGCCCGTCGATCAGCAGCGTTAGGAATTCGCACCAGCTCTCCACGAAGTGACTCTGACCGAGGCCGTTCCACAGTGAGGGCAGGACTAGGAAGGCCACTCGCCATTGTCATAGATGGATGCAATTTTACTGCACAATTACAACCGGGCAGGCAAAGCGGATGTAGACGTTCTGCAAGTGTCGAGCTAGACGAAGATTGTCGACCAAGTACAAATGAAACGAGGATTGGGATCGGAAACGGGGAAGGCGAGGAATCTATATCGCGGATCCAGACATCCTGGTCATAAGCAGCAGCAGTAATCGTGGTCGTAATCAGGAGAGCGATTATGTACCCGAGGTCTAGAAATAGAGTCATCGAACGCGAGATTGGGAAGAAAAAATAAGTTACCGATAACCGCGCTGGTTAGAACTAAGATTGGAAGAACATGGTATGCAGCATTTCCTATGGGGATGGACATGGCCGCTAGTAGTACTAGCGCGAGTACTGTTTATGGAGAGGAAGTGAGTTCGTGAAAGACTTGGATGGCGCAATGAAGGCACTGACTTAGTTCGAAGGGCAGGAGAACAGATAATCCAATAGTCTCCGCTGCGACTGACTGAGGGCGCTTCAGTAAGGGTTTGCTAAGCGCGCTACGGTGATTGATCAGATTATGCATGGAATACTCTTGATAAACTTCTTACGACCATAAGGACCTAAATATACAGATACTTTGAACGCAAATAACCAACCAAAAGACTTTCCGGGATGTGAACAAGTGCCTTAAATATATGGATAATATAACTGAAGTAGATGCTAGGATTGAAATCAAGCCTGCGGAGAAGAAGATCATGACAATTATGCAAGAGGTTTGTTCGCCAACGACGTACCAAGCAGCATTCGGCGAGACGTCCGAAATCGAAAGGACATATGAACGAGAATCAGACTTTGACCCGAAGACTACCGCTGAGAGAATAAGTAGAGAATCAAAATAAATGGAGAGTCGTTGGGCTGACATTTTCTCCATCCCAACTTCATCGCAAGCACTTCCGAGTCCTGATTCTAGCTTGAGAGGCTAACAGTTAGGTGCAATGGTGTTTGCGTCTATTTGTGCCCGCATTGCGAAAATTTAGCGGCAAGCATGCACAAGTTATTCGTCGGCGATGATCTCGACGACGTCGACCGCCGTGTTGGACTCTGAGACTGTTCTTGGAAAGCGAAAGTCACCCAACTCCGAGTCTTTCATCTTGCGTCTTGTTTCAGAATCCACTGGTCAGTCTCAACCTTCCAAGAAACCACCACCGATTATTGTGAATGGATCGCTTGTCCCTCACACGAATAAACGCTACAAGTGCACGTACAGCAAGTGCGAAAAGTCATATTCGAAGCCTTCACGTCTCTCTGAACACGAGCGTTCTCACACAGGGGAGGTAGTGTAACGCTTTCCGCTCCGTTCTGCTACTCATAATCACCTTGAATAGCGTCCGTTCGCCTGCAATACTTGTAACAAATCATATCTTCGGGAAACTCATCTCCATGCGCACGCCCGTAGTCACCTCCCAGACAGTGCTAGGCCCTTAGTCTGCACCGAGGTGAATTGCGGGAAGCGGTTCTGGACTTCTCAACATCTTCGCGTCCATGAAGGCTGGCATAATGGTCTGAACACTTTTACAGTGCATATGGTTCACTGTGGAATAGTGCTCGATTTCTGATTTGTCCTATAGTGCCCTGAGGATGGCTGTGATGCAAAGTTCGCAAAAAATCACCAATTACGGGCTCACATTTCTTCGGTTCACTCAATACAAGGTACCAAGCCTTACCGCTGCGAACACGAAGGATGTACAAAGTCGTTTGCAACAAATCAGCGTCTACAATCACACTCAAAAATACACGACGGTAAGGCACTTGTGTTATGTATGAACAAACCTCAGGATGTTCTTTAGACAAACGGTACACATGTGTCCATGTAGCATGTCTTGCTGGACCAGAAAATATGCCGACTTATTTTCCGACATGGAGCGCTCTTCAGCATCACATCCGGATCATCCATCCCCCAACATGTACTCATCCTTCGTGCCATGGTCGTACATTCACTTCACAGAAGGGTCTTCGTGCTCACCACAGATTACACGAAGAGCGCGAACTTGAAGAACAAATGGGTGATAGTGTAGTTATGGAGGATGACATGGATGGTGAGGAAACCCCGCGGAAGAGGAGGCGAGGTGGAGAAATAGGACGAGATTGGACATGTGACGCAGACGGTTGTGACAAAGATTTTAAATCCGTAAGCGGATGTCATTCTTTCCAATTGGTTTGGTTCATCATGCAGGCCGCAGAAAAAGGCGCTTGCAAATCATGTAAACGTGAACCATCTTGGACGTCGTGACCATGTTTGTCCCTACGAAAGCTGCAGGCAGGCTTACGGATACAAGCATCTTTTACAACGCCATCTTGCTAAGGTCCATGCACCTGTAGCCACTGACTCCAGTGACTCGTCGTCTGAAGACGGCGGCACTACTGATTCTGTATATGACATGCCACCCAGCAGGTTAAACGTCAAATCAAGCGTTTCCGGACGTTTGGATATCGACACCCTCACCGGACAATCATACGCAAAACGTACAAATGCCAGTGTTTCCGGTTCTAAGGCATTACGCTGCCCGTATCCAGACGTGGATACACTTGTCGACACGGCGGTAGACGAGCTGGAGGGAACACGTTGTCAGTACGCGTTCAGCCGAGCGTATGATTTCCGGAGACATCTAAAGGCCACGCATGATATTGATGTCAGTAAAGAGAGAGCAGACGAGTGGGTAAATAATAGAAAGAAGGCGATGTCAGTGCATGGTTGGATTCCATATTTAAATCACGGTAGACTGTAAGTAGCACAAATTGATATGATGGTGGCATATCTCATGAAGTGGACGTAGCACGTGAGTATGTATCACGAAATGAAATGCTTCCTCCTCCCACATGCCCCGCTTCTCCGCGTGTCTATAATCTCTTAATCTACATGGCGGCTGACGGTTTTCCGTCCATTCAACATGCGAACCTTTCCTTTGATTCTCTTGCCCCTGGCAATCGCTCTGTTCACCGCCGCTGTCCGTGGTCAAACCAACACCGCAGATACCTATTTCGCAACCGAGTCCCCTATAGCCAAAGTCAACCTATTAGCCAATATTGGCCCATCTGGCTCAAAGTCTCAAGGCGCGAAGGCTGGCGTCGTGATTGCTTCTCCATCGACCAGCAATCCAAACTACCTCTTTACGTGGATTCGCGACTCGTCACTGGTCTTCCAGACACTTATTGACCAGTGCGTCGAACTTAGAGATCTGCGAGCAGAACAGTTGATCTCATGTCCTAGATTCACCCTTGGACTTGATACTTCACTGCGTTCTCAAATCGATAATTTCGTGACTGCCCAGACAATCATCCAACAAATCTCGAATCCTTCAGGTACTGTAAGTTCTGGCGGTCTGGGTGAGCCCAAATTCAACATCAACGAAACCGCTTTCACCGGATCTTGGGGGTGAGAGGACATTCGAATCACTGGTAGTCGGCGTACCAAAAAATTGACGTAATTCTTTAACAGACGCCCGCAAAGAGGTCCAGTGATTTCCAACAGTCCATCCGATGAAATGTCTGATCTTTTCAGCAGATGGACCCGCTCTTCGAGCCAACGCCCTTATCACCTGGGCAAATTACTTTATCGCTCAGAGTAATACATCTTACGTCGTCAGCAGTCTTTGGCCTATCATCAAGCTTGACCTCGATTATGTAGCTTCGAATTGGAATCAGACAACGCAAGTCTTTGGGTTATGGTCTTAGCATTTGCTAATCTTTCACGTTTCTGGTCTCATTTTAGTTTTGATCTGTGGGAGGAAGTATCATCCTCGTCTTTTTTTACTACTGCCGTTCAACATCGTTCTTTGCGTCAAGGCGCTGCCCTCGCGTCTGTTCTTGATCAAAGTTCAGTTGCCTCTGGTTACAGCACCCAGGCGGACAACCTTCTATGTTTCCTCCAGGCTTGTAATTTCTCGCAGGGTCCTGCTACTACTTATATCTGCGTCTCCATCTAGTCGTTTTGGAATCCAGTAGGAAGTTACGCAACTGCTAATACAGGCGGTGGACGATCCGGCAAGGATGCTAACACGGTACTTGCGAGCATACACACCTTCGATGCTGCTGCGGGTTGTGATGCCGCCACCTTCCAGCCATGCTCAGATCTTGCGCTTGCGAATCTTCTGAACTATGTCGACGCATTCCGGAGCGTATATGCAATTAACTCAGGCATTGCAGAGAATCAGGGTTGTGCTACCGGGAGGTATCCAGAGGACGTATATTTTAATGGCAACGTAAGGTCCCCGTTTGCTTTGATTTATATTTAGGTCCTGATCCTTTTTTCTTAGCCTTGGTATTTGGCGACCTTGGCTGTTGCCGAGCAACTCTATGATGCTCTTACAGTATGGAAACAGCAACAGTCTTTGGCTGTCACGACGATTTCTCAGTCGTTCTTCGCCATTTTCTCTCCCGGCATCGCAGTAGGAACGTATGCCTCTTCGACATCGACTTACACGAGTCTCGTCGCCGCTATCCAGAATTACGCAGATAGCTTTGTTGCTGTTGTCGCAAAGTACACTCCTGCGGGCGGTGGCCTTTCCGAACAATATGGCCGGGACAATGGATTACCTCTCAGCGCGGTTGACCTTACCTGGAGCTACGCTGCTCTTCTGACCGCCTACGACGCGAGACAAGGAATCATACCCGCCAGTTGGGGCGCTAAAGGTCTCACAGTACCCACTACATGTTCAAGTAACGGTGGTGGAGGTAGTGGATCCGTCTCAGTCATCTTTAATGTTCAAGCAGATACCGTATATGGCGGTCAGTTCGATCTCAAGGAGGATGCCAGTACACTGACTTGAGTGAATGGTAGAGAATATATATTTGACTGGATCCGTCAACGCTTTGGCAAACTGGTCTCCAGACAACGCTTTGCTCCTGTCTTCAGCAAATTACCCCACATGGAGTAGTGAGTCGCACATGATAAAGTCGTTTTATACTGATTCGAACATCTACCCCTGCCAGCCACCGTCAATCTGCCTGCGAGCGTCTCCGTTCAATATAAGTATATTCGGAAGTATAACGGTGCAGTTACCTGGGAGTCGGACCCGAATAACATGTTCACAACACCAGCTTCTGGTTCCCTTACCCTAAATGATTCATGGAGGTAACCATTCTTCGTTCCTATCTTAGATTCGAGAACCTTGGTGTAAATCCTTCATAATTTTACGGCTAAAATCTACGTATATATCAGAATGCAAAGCTGCGCAGTTATAACCACATTCGAATAAGAGAACGTTAGTGTACATCCGTGACTCCTCCGATACAAATCCACACATTCATACAACACGAGCCCATGTAAATGATTCATCCATGCAGCCAACCTGCGCTGTAACGACTCCATTCAACTTCTTCTTGAGTCTTGTCTAGATGTTTTCTACTTCATCTTGTACGCGTTCAATAGACTTGAAATATTTGACAGTCTTGACGTGCAGTTCTAGTAATGTCCAGGAAATCAGACACTGATTAAAGTTTGGCAGGGCAAATAAGTTACCAGAGGTTGCATCTTCATCAACCACAATCAGAGTCCATGGATGAAGCTGAAGGGCAGAAAACGTCCACTAGTATCGAAGTGAGTTCGTACAAGTGACTGCACAGACAATCCAGAAATTACCAGATGATTAACCCCTTCCTCTGATAGACCATACCAGGTTCAGTGGTACAGCCAAACCAAGTGAACCATGATGACGTACCAATTCCCTTGCTCAGTGCCAACGCTTTTCGGAGGCCCGTCACAGCTATGATGACCTCCTTACTGTCTAAAACAGTAGCAACTCCAACAGTTAAGGCCATCCGTGGCACGGCTGATATGTCATTATTGAAAAAACGAGCATTCGCTAGGATAGTGTCATATGCGAGAGTCTTTATGCGTGTTCTTGAGGCCAGAGATGACCCTGGATATCTGGTTATTATGAGGCATTCCATTAAACTTGCCATATTCTAACCTGGCTCCTGCAGAGTACAACATACATTAGGAGCAGTCTAAGCGAGATACGGATGGGCTCACGTTGAATGCTATGTGGCCATCTTCACCGATCCCGCCTAGAAATAGCTCGATTCCGCCGTATGATTTGATGCGTTGCTCATATGCGTCACATTCCACAACCAAGTCTACAGCATTACCGTCGAGAATGTTCACTTGCGCAGGAGGAATGTCCACTGCCAACTCATGAAGTACGGAGGCTTCTCGGTGTGGTCAAACTCACCATGCGAAAAGAATTCACGAAACATGAATGTGTGGTAAGACTCGGGATGATCCTGGGGTATGCCGACGTATTCATCCATGTTAAAAGTGACAACATTCTTGAAACTTGACCTCGATCATCAGCGTATTGTGATAGTCTCTTAGAACAGATATCACGCACCTTAGTTTTCCCTCCTTCACCAGTTTAATAAGTACTTTGTAAGTCGGTATTGGCGAGGAACCTGTAGGAAGGCCCAACACAAAAGGCTTCTCTGGCGTCGGACCAAATTCATTAATTCTATTGTTCCCGTTAGGGTGACAACGTAGACGTTCCGATACAGCAGTATGCACCGTTTGCAAATGTAGTTGGCAATGTAGTCGCCAACCGATGGCGGGTCATCACGTATGACAAGGCCTAGGAGACAATCTGTAAATTTTCTGAAGCCAAAACTGTTTCATGAAACGCACGCATTTTTAGCAGGGATTACTTGTCGGGATCCCAAACACAGCTCGCGAGCACTTTGCTTAGCCCTATTTAACTGGTAGCAAGATAAGGTATCATATGGTCTTGCCCGGATCCAGGACAAAAAGGACCAAGGACCGGGGACCGCGTTTATTAGGCTGCGTGCGCAGAAAAGACGAGGTACCACATCCAAGTCGGGGACGCGAACGTGCTAAGTTAACTGAGGGTTGCTCATGATCGTGATAGGAGGCTTATAGATTGCACGGATGTTCCCGGATAAGAGTAGTAGACTTTGTCGAGGCTACAGATCTTATCTCCACCAATTGGTACTATCAAGCTCCGGATATCGACGTAACATGAGGGGATTCTTTGCGAGTTGCAACATCAGTCCAGGTGCGCCTAAAGGTTGACATCGTTAACCCATCGTAGCTCAAGCGCTCAAGAGTCATTCTTCCGGTCTCCGCTATCACACCATATGTATTCTCTATCACATGTTACAACATATTTCATGCCTAGGCGATGTGATGTCGAGGAGAGTGGTATAGCAGGTGGCCGTCCATATGGACGCATAGCCGTCATTCTCTTAACGGGTGTATTATGGCCGTGAAATCTAGTCTCCACGATGCGAGTAAGTCAGCGGATGGCGTTGCACCGCTTTTTGTGGTGATTTCTTGCTCCTATTTGATGCTGACTTCCGAACATCATGGAGACAAAAATGAAACGGGTGATTATGCTATTTGTTCTGTCAAACGCACCAAACCCCCAAGGAAAATTACCTCCCTTGCCTTCGCCTGCGACGTCAAAGTTGCCCGAGTTGGTTTGCCATGGGTGGCATCTTCTTGAACTTGTGCAGGCTGATGGGAAAGAGTCGCCTGAGGTAAGAAGATAATCCCAAAACGGGGAAGAATGTCGCGCATAAGCCGGTTCTGCATGTAAACTATGCCATAACAATTCAGGGTTGCGCATAAACTATACATATAAACAAAATTGACCTTGAGCATTATAATATAGGCTCCATGGATCGATGGCAGAAGACTGAGGCGTGAATGGATATGAAAGGTCTTTGATTAGAAAGCTATGCTTGCGGTCGACTGGATGTATTGGCTGAAGATACCAGCTGCCGTGCCATATGAGGATCTTTTCCGCATTGATAGTATCCTGTCGAAGAGCTGAAAGGGAGCGAATAGTAGAAGGTAAAAACGATACTAGAGTAGCATGAAGCGCAGCATTTATGATGCGCGATGCAAACGAATTGTTCTCACTGAGATATGTCGTAGATTTATTGAGGCAGAGCTGATCGACGAAACTCCAGTTACCAGGAAAATCGCCATCGGTATATGTCCAAGCAGGTGCAGGAAGGGGTCCACGGTTCAGAATTATTACGTCTGCTTTCCTTGCATGAGCTCTCCAATAATTATTGCGCACACGTACGCCTGTCGTCTGGTCCACAACAGGCCATATATATGCAGCGTCTTTGGGGTTGTTGGAGGTATGCAGAGAAGTAGAGTGGACGTATCGAAGGAGTGAGGTACCGGAAGAAATGAGTTCTTGCTTGCTTGGCGGCTTATGGAAGCGTGTATCACTACTGTCCATGATGGAGGTTTCATTCATAGCCAATTTATTCAGGCAAATGTGGTGGAAAGTGCAGAAATCAAGGCCAAGACAGTAACATGGATGATTTTCAAGTTCTTCCAAGGCATGCAGCCATATTGAATGAAGATCAAAGGTTGTTTCTGGGCCAATCAAAAGGATATTTTTTGCGGAGAGCAGATCACATAGCTTGATTGCTAAGTTGGCGATGCGGTGCGAGGAATGACACGATGGGTTGAGAAGATAATGGGCCATCTTGGAACGACTAAGCCTGCCAGATGGATGAGACCCTCGATCTAGCCCGAAATCCCACCTCCCTTCTGTAAAGCAAGTTAGGGAGTCCTGGATGGCAAGTACGCGAGTAAGAGTGGTATTCTGAGATGTTTCATTGGCAGGAAAGCGACGGAGATAGTCCGATGTTACGCTAGTCAGGACATCGTCGAGAGCGTTGGCGACTGAGATTAGGCGATATGATTTAAAAGGCAGTATCAGAATCAAAGTGCAAATGGTTGCCAGGGAGAGCATTACGAGCCGCAGATAGCGTTTTAAGAGTTTCATAGTGAGAGCGAGCCTCAACTTGAACTTTGCAGGGCAAGTGTAAAACAGTGGTAACGTGACCGCGTCTATAACGTGATGAATATTAACTATCACATGGCATCATGGAGTTACTA
Source organism: Tricholoma sp. MG99 (assembly GCA_003521275.1). Classification (NCBI taxonomy): domain Eukaryota; kingdom Fungi; phylum Basidiomycota; class Agaricomycetes; order Agaricales; family Tricholomataceae; genus Tricholoma; species Tricholoma sp. MG99. The sequence continues at coordinate 22,135 of QOVE01002535.1, forward strand.
TAGTCCACTCCAACAGTCCAACTAGTTCAGTCCTACTACAATATGCCACGGGTGCCGTTAATTGGAAGGCTCTCTGTACGCGAGTACACCGTTCTTTTTCTCGGATTTACTTTCATTGCCTTCGAATCCATCCTACACCTAGTCATCCTCTGCCTTCCAAAGTCTATCATCCTCTGGTTTTATAAACGCTCGCGGTCTTTGTTCCACAAACGCGGAGGAGATCCTCGTCCACAACAAAAATCTCCGGAGAAGAAGGCCGCGGATAAAATTTTAAATGCCCGAGACTTCATGGATCTGTGCGGTATATATGGCTACATCCCAGAGGAACATGTTGTTCTCACCAAAGATGGATACCTCCTGGGACTGCATCGCTTGCCTACCAAGATGGGAGAGAAGAAATCTAATCCAGGTACTAGCACCGGCAAGCCTGTTGTATATCTCCACCATGGCCTTCTCATGAATAGTGAAATATGGGTATGCTTAACGGATGCCGACAGAGCTCTTCCGTTTGTTCTTGCTGAAAACGGATATGATGTCTGGCTTGGAAACAACAGGCAAGTGTCTGTTTTCAAGAAGCTTCAACTTGAGATCTCAAAATTAGATAGAGGTAACAAGTATTCAAAAAAATCTATTCATCACGGTCCGAATTCGTCCAGATTCTGGGACTTCAGGTATGTCAAATTTAGCTCGCAGTCTATGACGTTGTTTGACCATGTTCACTTTCTAGCATAGATGATTTTGCTTGGCATGATATTCCCGACTGCATACAATATATTCTCGAGATCACCAAGTCACAGAAACTAAGCTACATCGGCTTTAGTCAGGGTACAGCGCAAGCCTTTGCCGCTCTCAGTATACACCCTCAACTCAACGAGAAGATAAACGTTTTCATTGCATTGGCTCCCGCCCTGAGTCCAGCTGGCCTTGCTGCCCCAATCGTCGATGGTTTGATGAAAGCTTCGTGAGCATTGCGTGTCTTTGACATCAGTCAGCTTTCTGATTGCTTCTAGACCGACTCTTATGTTTCTCTTCTTTGGCCGAAAATCCATCTTACCATCTGCCGCCATGTGGCAGTCTATTGTATACCCTCCAATATTTGCCAAGATAATCGATGCGTCGTTAGCGTTTCTGTTCGACTGGCGCGGTCGCAACATCACGATTCATCAGAAGAATGCTGCCTATGCACATCTCTATTCCTTCGCTTCCGTAAAATCAGTCGTCCACTGGTTTCAGATCATGCGAAATGCAGCATTCCAGATGTACGATGACGATGTGATTTCGCCCGTCATTCGTACCTCAGTCAGCTCATATCGCCCGGCAAGGTTTCCGACCCGGAATATCGTTACACCAATCGTACTGATGTATGGCGATCGTGACAGCCTGGTGGACATTGACACCATGTTGACTCAGCTCCCCTGCCATACCGTTGCCAAGAGATTGTGTAGTTACGAACATTTGGACGTCTTGTGGGGAAGAGATGTTCACAAGGACGTAATCCCACAAATTCTTGAGACTCTCGGACATTATTGCAGAGCTAGATGTTCAGATGTACCTCTCGCATCTCCTCTATAACCCTCAGGAAGCATCTCAAGAAATCAGCAATAAACTTTGCAGCTGATCTTTGTATTTATAGCCTACATAGTTATATCATAATACACCCGCCAGGCTATGTAATACAGCCTGTCAGTGCATAGCCTGTGCTCCAGCTACTTACAGACTCTGCCAGTGGAACTGGAAAGCCTCGACTCGGAGTTATACTTTCCATTGTACCAGGTTAAACCGTCGCCAATGGAATTCAGCGTGCTAGCGCAGCTGGAGCACAGGCGAAGCAGGTTACTTTCACTAACCACAGAATTGCTGTTGCTGATATTGGATGAATCCCACGCGCCTACCCTGCTTGCCTTGTCAAGGACTTCCCGGCGTCTGCACTATCTTGCACTTCCTGCATATCTCTCTCGGTATGGAATACAGGATCCTGCTTCGAGGAAGCTTGTGCTCGAGAATCACGCAGCACAGGCACTTTCTGGAATCCAGATATCGCTCTTCATCACATCTCTTGACCATCTCTCGTATAAATTTAGAGGAATATATCCTCAGTTTGCACAAGAAGTAAATCAACTCCTTCGCTTCGTTACCAGGTTAACCCAGGTCGACAAAGTCATTCTTGACCTGGGAAACATCGACTCCCGTTCGGTCGACGGATTGGCCATAGCCAGCTCAAACTTTTGGAAACGAGACTTCATACAGCTTCTGACGGTTATTCTACGCAGGGGATGTATCTCGCTGACCGTAACTCACGGCCGGTTTCTTAATCCTCGCCCGCCCTCCCCTCCATCATCGAGGAGTCCAAGCACACTCATAGATGGCCCGGGGCCGATGTCTGTGATTAGGAAGCTGTTGTTGGGCCCTTCGTCTCATGGTTCAAGCCATAAACAAAACTCACAACCTATCTCTCATGCAGATGAACTACGTGAACTTTGCGTCGATGCAGATATGCTCCTATCCTATGGTTTCTATGATTGGACAATGATGACGATCAATGCTACTCCGATCACCTCTCTCTCTCTTCGCTTCCATGGCTTGAACCCGGCGGCCTGGACTACTATCCTGACGTGTATCTCAATACCCACCTTAACCCATTTCTCACCAGAGACGGCAGACATCACGTACGCTGATCTGTTGAAGTTTTTCTCCCGCCATCCTTCTATCGTCGATATCGGCCTTCATCCATACATCAACCATTCCGATTCAGGAAGACGACCCAAACCTCGTAATGGGAAACAGAGGCTTCTGCCTAATTTAGCCTCCCTCAGAGGTAGTCCTGGAAACATAATAACCCTTCTTAATTACCTCCGTCCAGCCCCTCAGCTCCAGTCGATTTACCTTTCACTGTCAGTTCGCCAGCGGGTTTTCCAAACCTCCGATTTCGAGAATCTCAATAGAGGGATAGGAACAGTGATCCAAGATACCAGACCCTTTACACTTTCACTGAGGTTTTCGGTCCGATTCATCTCAGACGAGCACTTCGACAATACACCCAAGCAAGAACATTACTTGCATTTCTTTGACAGCGTACAAATATTGCATTTGAGCACGGATGGGCATTTTGATTTTAACCGGTGGATAGCTCCAGTATTGTTGCACTGGCTTTCGAATACCTTCCCTGCCTTGCATCACATCTCGTTTGCTGGAGATTGTGTTCCTGTAGAACCGGAACGTCATACTGCGTTCTTTCATAGGATTCAGCAGGTGTGTCAAGGTATCGAAGTTGTCGTCGCAAAGGAAGAGGATGGTGAGTTTGAGCGATTCATTTAGGATGAGCAAGGTTCATAAGGTCTCCGCCAGATGTATCCTATAAGAAGTCTCATATGCTAGCAAGCGACTACGCAACTATACGCAAGGACCGAACGCGCAGCTGTACTGTTCTAGATGCTCGGTGAATTAAAACCAAGGAGAAGCACAAGTCGTAGCGTAGTGTTAGATTCGCTGCTAGTGACTAATTGTCAATCCAAATGACTCTAGTTGCAGTGTCCAAGTTGATTCGTGCGATCGATGGTGATAAGCGACCAAGCTGCCACAATTGAACCAGCCTTGGACAAGTCAACTGATGGCTACTAAGCCGGAACTGGCGTCTAGCAAGTGGCCAGGGTCAGTAGTAAGTAGATATTCTACTTAAAAGGTCTAGCGAACTGATGCTAGAGGTATGTTAGCAGTTCCCGTCGTTGTCCCGTGAGCGCTTCTTCACTTTGCGAGTCTTTTTGTCGCTTTTCGTATGTTTTTGTCCTCCACTAGTTTGTCCTACAGACGACTCACTGTCTAGATGGATTGCATCCGTACGCATTTTTTGCCCCTTCCCCTTTGTCTTCGTGGTGGAAGATGTGTTCTCTAGAGAAATGTCTTTCGAAGCTGTCTGTTCTTGACACTCTTTCGAAATGGTCATAGATGCCGGTTGGGATATAAATGTCTCTTGAGGTGCTGGCACAGACGATATCGAGAGCTTGGACATATCAGGATTAAGCCGAGATGATCCAAGCCCACTTCTTGGTGCGTCGTGAGCCTCAGCTTCACGCTCAGGTCGAAGGGCGACAGGAGCTGTCCCGGTCTTTGCTGAAGACTTAAAAAATAGCTTGTCCCGAAAATAGTCGGCCACGCTTTTTGTAGATGTAGTGAGTGATCCGAGGGTGAGCTCATTGCCTGGTGACGCGAGCTTATCAGACGGTGTACCAGAACCTGATGCCATGGAAGAGGATGATGATGTAGGAACAATGCCCAGGATCTCTGATATGGCAGTTGTTGACTTTGATGCCAGGTTTTTGGATGCAATGGCTCGCGCACGGTGTCTGATTCAAAATTTTAGGTCCAGGTCACGGAAAAAATAACGTGGACTTACGCTCTATGTCGCGGAATGTAAGCTGAGGTAACAGTGGCTTTGCTAACAGGGCATGAATCATCGGTTTCGGCGGTATTGGCACTGTTCGTAGCCATTGTTACTTCCTTCGATTGCTTGTCCTCTCCGTTTTTTCGCCGTTTCTTTTTTGTACTTTGTTCTGCCATGGTGTCCGATGATTCTTTGCGTCTCCTCTTCTTTTCCGCTCCATCGTTTCCGTCTTTATTTGGTGCCGCTTCACCATCATCCTCAACTTTCAAACCGGTATCGTCTCCATCCACGGTGCCAGCTTCATTGAGTCTCTTCAGTAAATTTTCGAAGTCTTTATTTTGCTTCCATGCGATTCCATCTGGGTCACTACGGTGTGCGGCACCGATACCAAGCATATCGAGTTTTTGTGACACCTTTACATGTGCCGTTCGACCATCACCAGAAGCTCCAAGGCCTTTCGAAGAATCCCATCCGAATTTCGAGAGATAACTAGACCCGAATTTAGCAGCATCTTCGAATCGTTTATTTTTTTCATTATTGAAATCAGTTTGTCCAGTTTGATCAACATACCGTCTGCCCACGCCAAATTTCGTGGATCAGCAGGTATACGCTGCTTGATTTTCCTTCCAGACAGACCCATGAGAAAAATTTGAGGAGAGAATCCTGTGACGAAAGCCGAGCTAGACTCTGTCGCTGTGGACCTGGTTAGACGTGAAGAAAAGACTCTCCAGATTTCGATCACGATTACATAAAGTTCCTGCTAAATTCTAAATAAACATTAAACAACCCAGCGAGTTGTTGAGAGGAAAAAGTAGCAGAACATCTTCAGAGAGGCTTATTGTAATAGCTTGCGTCCAAGATTTAAGTGATTGAGGCTTGGAACAGCTATTTTCAAATTTGCAACACTAGGTGACTTTGCAAACCTGGGCCATGATACGTGATAGTAATACGTTGGTAATACGTTAAGTTAGCTAGGCTAGGAGACTATCGCATGTAGGTGCTGTACATAAAAAATGTGGGATGCTCTTTGGAAAGTTTGGATGATCTATATACATGTGCTATACAACCGAAAATGCAGTATATTTATATGTGGAGGAAAAAGAACGAAACAAACCCTGAATAAACCTAGAAAAATGCCTGATAACCCGGGAGACCAGAAAGCACACGAGACCTGACTGAAGCAGGGAATTAACGATCTGTACACCAAACCTCCAGTTTCCCTTCGGCTTTGCCATCTGAACCTTTTTGAGCAGTTTCGATGGCAAGCTCGTAGTCGGACTCATCTCTCAGAGTTACTTTACCACCATCCTCATCCATAAATTTGAGGTCAAGTCTGTCGAAGGATTGGCCGAATTTGAAGGTGAGCTTCTCCACGAACTCTTCAAAAGGAGTGTCGGAGGTAAGAGTCATCCCACGGACATCATTTTGATAATGAAGCTAAACATATGCAATGTCAGTGATAGCTTACACATTGTCATTTACTTTGCTTTACCTTTACACGAATTTTCGCTAGTTCGAATTGCATATCATCATAATCACCACTTGCATAGCCCTCTTCCTCCTCATAGGTGTTTGGGATAGTGGCTTGTGCACGAGTAACGGTTCGTTTTGTTCCCCTTCGTCGGATTGTTCCAACGCTACCTCTGAAAGGAGAGTTATTGCTTGCTGGAGCACTTCGTGGACCAGAGCGGGAGGGTGAATAATTGAGATTGAGACCCCGCGCAGCTATGTGATCAGGCGATGTGGTACCTTGCCACCCGGCGCTTCGTAATATTGGCAGTGGTTGACTCGAGTCGGCGTCGTATGAATCAATATAATCATTGTAAATTTCAGTGAGACGGTTATCCGGACCTGCGTATTCTGTCAATGTATTGGTATCAGATTATATTAGTCATCACAGACCTTGGGGTACAGGAGGCGCAGGGGGTGCTGATCGTGGAACTTGGCTAGGTGTTCTGACACTCAATCCCCGAACTACGCTTCTTGCAGGAGGCCACGGGTTTGCTAATATCGTGGTGTTGTTCCTGGACAAGGCCGGTGCCACTCTAGGCGAGATATTCTGTCCAGCTGTGAGCTCATGAGTATTCGGGGTGACATTTAGCGCAGTAACAGAACGTTGTAATCTCTCCGGCCGCGGTTGAACTTCGATGTCTGACTCAATGATTATGAGTTCACAATTTGACGGAATGACTGTACAACTAACCTGGCGTAGAAGACGCTGCAGGGACAGTCATACTCCTACTTAGATTGGCAGCCACAGCGGTGTCAAAGTCAAGGCGGTCGATATAAGCTCCAGCGGGAGATATGCCTTGCTTCAATCGAGCAGACCCAGTGAATGTTGTGATCGTATCACTGGGGTCACTTGCTGCCACCAATTTCTAAAACACTGTTCAGGCTAGATACAACGGAGGGAATATGAAACCCACAGCTTTTCCCATATAGTCCTTCGTTACAGAATTCTTAAGTTTCTTTTCCGAGGGTCGGTAAAGGACGCCAACGGGCTAATTATTATCGATGGTCAGAAGAAACACAATAGAAATCGATGGATAGTACTCACAATACTAAAGACCGTGTACCCGTTGCCAAGATCCTGAAGCGCATCGTCGATGACATTATGCTCGTCAGTTACTTTTTCTCTTCGAGCAAGTTCCATATCCGCTAGCCCCGCCTCCAAACGACCAAGGTAGATCAACGAAAGCCCTTTATTAAAAAGGATCTCAGCGGAGAATAGCTTAAAATTAAGGCCTATTTGTTCATAATTTCTATAAGAATTCATCAGTTGTAGATATCACAAGACGGGATACTAAGGTCTTACATGTCTTGGTTTCCCCTTAAATGTAGATACGCATCCTCGAAGTCCTTCAACGCTAATTCATACTGATTAAGTAGAAAGTTTGACACCCCACACTGAAAATATCTAGATCACAGAATGGGTCAGTAATGTCAATTGTTGAAGAGACGTGTCGGCACCCACGCGACAGCAAGATAGTGATCTAAATTAGTGGCCTCGATGAACCGCTGAACCGCTGACTGGTGCTGTCCAATGGTGGCATATATGAGACCCATATTAGTGAGGATCTTGGAGGAATCGGCAATGCGCTATAATGTATCTAATGTGAACGAACGGTGGTGGTCGATCACCGCTCACGTACCGAAAAGAGATCCAAAGATTTGCCAAAATCCTCCTCGTCGTAAGCTTTGAGGGCAGCAGCCCAAGTATCAAGTTCAGCTTTCAAAGACATCTAGCCTGCTAGAGATGGTGGTTCGGAAAGACAGAAGACAAAGAACGTGGGATAGACAAATATCAAAGGATTATGAGGATTAGTTTGGAAAGGAGCAAAACGGAGACGCAGTCTCGGGAGAAAAGAAAAAAAGAAAAGCAAAGCTCGAGGACAGTAGCAATGCCGCGATATAATTTAATAAATTGAGGCTGTTGTCATGGAGATCCATGTCTCGGATGCCGTTGCACGATCCCGCAGCCGCCGCAGCTTACAATGAATCATGATGAATCTGGAGCATACTACTGTCATCGTGTGATGGACATTGGACAAGACCGAAGTTCAGATCCGGATTTCATTCACTGGCTAGGCAACGTTGATCTCAACTTGCCAGTGAACACTTACACTGGATGACTTCCCAAAACAAGTCTCCGAAACACAAATTATTGAGATCCTATCACTCCGATCTCATTTAGCGAGGTAGAAATTATCTAAAGGCAACTACAGAGGGGTCGGCCTCTGTAGATCGTGGAATCTACAAAGGTTGGTTTTCAGGAACAGAAATGAAATGCTTCCCGATCTGGCTTCGGCATCGCGGCTGATGGAAGTTTAGAGCGTTGTAAGCTCTCTAAGTAGATATTTCTAGATCCTTACGGGAAGTCATCCACTGTTTACAGGCGCCCCGGAAAGACGATAATCATGATGTAGATAATAGTATAGATCTGTTGCATGCCAAAATAGTAAATTGCCTACAGATCTATAATAGAACCCAGATTAGAATCCTCGAACTAGAGAACAAAGGTATAACATATGATGCAACTATGTATAAATTACATTGTCCGACGTCGACGTGAGTGTGCAAATATCGTATAAGTACTATCTAATAGCCAGTTGGCCTTGCGTGAGACTTTGATGTGTCGTATGCCCGAATCAGTTTGGCTTGATCTTGTTTCCCAGAATTCTCAGTCTGGCTGAAAGCAAATCCACGGTTCCGCCGCATGCGCTGCATTGCTCGAACCTTTTTGATTGCCTTTTGAAATCTTCCGGCCTGGCGTCAAGAAGGAAATACAAATAAGACGATGGGATATACGCACTGTTCTTGCCGGGGCCGATAATCCGGTATATTGTATTTTTGTAGTTCCTGAGCGACGTGATACGATAATGGTTGGTGCGTTCTCCGATAGCTACGCAGAATTAGACGAGAAAACAATAGGGTAATCAGGAAACTTACTATTTCCAGACAAAGTCACGCGAGAGGCAGAAAACTGGGATCATGAGGAGTACAAAATAGAATACTCCGTTTGTCCACAGACGTGGGACAATACCAGCATACTCTGTCGAGAAACCTATCGCTGGTGCGACGAGTGCATAGAGGGGCAAAAACAACATCGTAAAAACAAACGATCCAGGAATAGCTAGCAAAGAAAGTTGAAGTGATAAGACCATAGCAAAGAGTGAAACAGTGAAATTTACCAGCAACGGTATATTTGGTCCACAAGCTAGCATATACCCTGATTAACCTAGACCAAAAAGAGTGTGAAAAAAGACACCTACTCGGATATTAATGCTGCTTTCCCCAGAACAGTCAGAAGAACAGCGAGATACAGCGTTGTTCCCCAAAACCAATGTCCAGCGTCTAGGCCGTCAGCAAGTTGGAGATCCCCCCAAAACAGTATTACAGAGAAACCGAATAGAATCTGTAGGATTAAAGTCAAAGGACTAAAAACTTCAATCTACGGGGCCACGCACAAGACTATGATACAAAGCGTTAGCAATCCACAGCCAAAAAGCGGTCTTCGTAAAAAATTCGTTCTTCTGCCCGAGAGTATAGAGTTGTGGATACCGGTCTAATATTCGAGCAGAAACAAACTGGTCGAAGATTCCAATCACCAGGGGAGGCAGGACGGTAAACACTACGTTGTAGAGCGATAGAGTCCACGATTCGTATGCAATCTGACCCGAAAAGTTGTTGAAAAACGAGTACTATATAAGAATGGATGAGGCTGACACGAAGTAAGAGACGATGCAGCGCAACAAACGAACCCAGAATTGTGTCATGTACAGCACAATATTCTTGTAAAACGAGTCTGTTGAGGTCGACTCTCAGCTATGGCAAAAATAGAAATCCGATGAAACGACTCACAAAGAATCAGCTTTGATAACCGCCGATAACTCCATGCACCATGGACAAGTAAGAGTTTCTTTAAGAAACGGAACTGAGAAATCGCAACATCAGCAGAACGCGCTGCTTGAAGACCCTGAGGTGCAACCTAAGTAACTGAAAGACAGAAGAAAGTAGAAGTTATACCTCGACTCCGGATATACCAACGCCGACGTGTGCAGCTTGAATCATGCCGACATCGTTAGCACCATCACCGATCGCAAGTAGGATAGCCTTCTGGTTCTTTTTGACAAGCTTGACCACGAGAGCCTTCTGGAGAGGCGAGACACGACCTGGCAGAAAGCTTGAGAACGCGACCGGCTAAAGCAAAAACGTACACACATACAGCAGATGACAGCTTTACACATAATGGCGAGCTCAAGGAAGGTTTTTGAAATTTCCTTATCCAGTGCATAGTCCAGGCTTTTCCCATCTATTCAAAGTCAGAGATGAGATACGATAGCGATGCATATGTTTCTATGCTGACCAATGATCAGTGCGAGGTCTTCTAGTTCGCCAGAACTTCTTTGGCTCTTGATTGCAGTGAGGCGCTTACTTAAAAATTCTTGTGTGTTATGAGCGCTTTCTTCGTTCACAACTACCTAGACACATTGTGAGCGAGGTTTTGGCACCCATACCTTGGAACATACCAAGTTCATCGACTCTGATATCAATCGACATGACATTCCAATGTTGATGGCCGTCTCCTGGCGATCACCTGTCAAGACCCAGACCTATGTATATCAACATCAACATGCGTTTCGTGGGCAACATTGTCAAGATGGTTACAACCTTGATGCCTGCCATCTGAAGCGTGTGGATAGTATCAGGAACACCATCTTGCAATTTGTCTTCGATCGCCGTGGCACCAAGCAGATACAGATCCTTTTCAATTAACTCTGCTGCTTGGTCTAGTGCATCACCTCGTCCATTGATAGTTGCAGCGGCTTGTTGGTAAATAGACGCCCATTGGCGATATTCTTGTTCTGAAATTTCGCGATAAGCCAAGCATAGGGTCCGTAGGCCATCAGTAGCATAGTCCTGACCGATAATTTAGATATATAAAGATGACTGGAAATATAATGTACCTCGAGATGTGCAATAGTCTTATCTGTGTACACCTGGTTCTTGCTTAACCGTTCCAAAACAACAGTATCGGCCCCCTTAGTGTAAAGCTTGATTTTTCCACTAGGCGTCCGAACGACGGTAGACATCCGTTTACGCGTTGAGTTAAACTCACAGATGTTTAGAATCTCATATTCCTGCGACTGTCCCTGGATGTTAACAAACACCGACTTGGGTTTCCTCGTCTGCAAACATGACCTACGTCACTGGTCAGGATCAACAGGCCAAAACTGATCACGTACATGAAACTGATAGCCTAAAAGCTCGGCACCAGCTACCAAAGCTGCCTCGTCCGGACTGCTAGCTTGATACACTGTCTTTTCATCTCTCACTTCCGGGATGACTGTATGACAAACAGCCAAGAGCGTTAAAAACTCCCTCGCCATCTCCCGTTCTCGTACATCTGTGCCGGATCCTGAGTCTACGTTTACGAAAGGGTTGCCATCATCCAGGAATGTTTTCAGCTCCGAAAACGTCTTCCAGCCTTCTTTTCCATCTTCTGTATCGCGCTTCGCTTCGTCAACTACGTCCGCATAGGCCGTTCCTGCGATGCTGCAACATCGAAATTCCATTTCGTTGCATGTGAGTGTCCCAGTTTTATCACTAAAAACATATTCGATTTGGCCTAATTCTTCGACGAGGGAGGAAGTGCGACAGAGTGCAGGAGTATCTGTACGAGCATAATACATATCGAGGTCGAAATTGATTAGCTGGGCTTGTTGGAACTTGACAACTTCCATTGTCACAATGAGGGATATCGGAATGAGATTGTTGTACAAAATTATAAATGTGAGGATGTCTGTAAGACAATCGTGAGTAGATCTACAAAGATGAGGGGCAACCATACCTTCTATAAAACTTTTGGCTAGATGTGATATTTGAGCTCGAGGGTACATGATATATCAATGATGGGACTGACCCCGACCAGCGATCGACGAAGACTCGAAGAGGTACCATTGTTGGCTAGAGAAAAACCACGTCCGAATACTACTTCCGATGGTTGACCCGAGTGAGAGTGCCAGCAGGAACATGAACAAGAACACTATCTGCACGTTGACTTGCTTCTCTACGGCGGTCCGCTTGATGGGTGTAGCACTATAAAATATCTTAAGTAGTGAATAAATAAAGCACTTCGAACTCACGTTGCATTCCGCATCAACTTTGTTTCGTGCCCAGTAAACACGGCTAAACCGTAAACCCAAGGAGTATTTCGTAACTGAGCACCACGTAATAGCATCTGGTCGGGACCTATAGGAATTTGCTTTGGAAATCCGCCGCTGGTAATTAGATCCATCGTCCCTTCGTACGTATACAAGGAATTATTCGGGTGCTCAGAGCGAAGGGAGCCATGAAGGCTAGCAACAAGTCCTGGGGATGTGAGAGAAGAAGTGTGGGGAGAAGCTTGCTTGATCTTCAGATTCGTTTCCCTTGCTAGACATGAGTTGACGTGGGGGAAGAGATGACGTTGAGCAGAACTCACCCATCAAGATTAGACGTCTCGATGTAACAAAGACCTTCCGGCTCGCTCGAGCTTATAATGATCATGTCTGCAGGAATGAAGTCGTCACTCTCTAACCGCACAACGTCCCCCACTTGGATGTCTTTCCATTTTTTCTCTGTAAATGTTGTGTGATTTACAAGGATCTTCGCTTTACGTGCGTTCAATTCCGCATCTGACTGATGCCGTTTCTGTTGGGAGCTTAGAATAGACCGAAGCTGGTCTAGTAACAACTCACCAGATCTTCTTGGGCCTCCTTGAACGCGGAGACCAAGAGCACTATAGCTAGAGGGACAATGGTAGTCCATCGATTGGTGGGAGACACATCCGGAATTTGCTGGATGCATGCGGTGAAGAGAAAAAATAAGTTGGCGTATTTTGAGAATTGTTCTGTGGAGCACCCGTGAGAGGGAAACCGTGACCAAGTGGAAGAACATACCGGCCAAGAACTTGGGAACAAACGAAGCAAGATTATACTTGCTAGTCGAAATAGAATTTGAGCAAAAGTCGGCATTACCTATGCTGTTGTTAAGAGTAATGACCCGCTCCCCGGTTAACACTTTCTCTTTCCTCCATGGCCACTTCCATTCCCACTTCCGTTTCCTCGGTGAACTCGACGAGGGCTGATTAGGATGTTGTTCAGATCCCGGGAATGCTTGATCATGTGATTGAAAGTCATCGTCGTCGAAGTTCCAACCCTGTGGAACTCCGTCTCCAAAACCTTGGTTCGAAGAGCTGGAGCCAGCGGGGGGCGCTGCAGCACGAGTCAAATGCAGTCCACTCTCCTGGGACCGCATTGGTGCAGGTTTATCGAACACAGAGTCTGGCAAGTTCTCGTCATCATCGTCGAAGAAGGGGTCCATTTGCTGCGGAGAGTCCAAATAGGGACCTGTTGAAGAAGGAGGGTAACCATTGGGAGTAGGTTGATACTGTCTTGTTGCTGGATTTGCTTGGGATACCAAGCGCAGGAAATCTTCACTCATCTGTTCGTGGAGGATGAAGATGACAACGAGGGTGTCGCAAGTATTGAAACTGGTTGTTTACTAATACCAACCGAACATAACAAAACAGATCCGACCAGTGGGACCTGCTGGTATGGTTACTTACTACTAGTACTACATAATAGTACAGCGTGGTTACCGAATAATCCATGGAGGTAATGAGGTTCTCAGCCTGGTTCTTCGTAACTTTGACCTGATCGTCGCATATCTGATCGTCACAATTAGCTTGCTAACAGCCCTCTGTGCTTTCATACTTACATTGGTTTTCATCACCCCGTCTTTGTTGGTGTTTTGATTATCAGCGATTTGACATATATAAGAGCTGTGCCACTTGCCAGAACAGCTCAGCCATCCCAGCATCTGTCCAGGAATCATGCAGAGGCATACTTTTACTGCACTCAATTCCACTTTCGTTGTTGATGCCGAATACCAATTTGTTAAGGAACTGGGTCAGGGCGCATACGGCTGTGTAGTCGCTGCAAGGCATCGCAGGTCCGGCGAAGGTTGCGCTATCAAGAAAATCACTAATATTAACACCAAGGTACGTACCAGGGTAGATGCCATATCTTATATGTAACTTATATTCCTACAGCGTATACTCACGAAAAGATGCCTGCGAGAGATCAGGTCAGTAATCTGCCTCGACCTCTTCTACGGACTCTCAATTGCGATCGAAGGCTGTTGCATCACTTTCGCGGGCACAAGAACGTAGGTAGAGCCTACCTCTCCTGAACGTATCAACTGATCGATGGATAGATTACATGCTTATACGACATGGACATTGTATTCCAACCAAGCGGCAATTTCGACGAAGTCTACTTATACGTTCGTGGTCATTCGTATCCCATAGCATCATCCCAATAATCGGATTGTAGGAAGAACTCATGGAAGCGGATCTTCACGCGATCGTAACTCTTGATCAGTTATTGCTACCTTGGCCTTAGATTGATTGAAGTAACATTTTATCAGATCCGCTCTGGACAGCCTCTCACGGACGCCCATTTTCAATCATTCTTGTATCAAACACTGTGCGGGCTGAAGTACATCCACTCAGCCAATGTCCTTCATCGCGACCTTAAACCCGGCAATCTTCTTGTCAACGCTGATTGCGAGCTCAAAATATGCGATTTCGGACTGGCGAGAGGCTATACACCCGGCGGAGGTACCTCCAAGGCCGCAGGTAACCAAGGCTTCATGACAGAATATGTAGCAACTCGGTGGTACAGAGCTCCTGAGATCATGCTGAGCTTTGCAAATTATGTGGGTGATTCCATACATGACAAATTCACTGGATCAATAATATGCCTTACAAGACCACAGCCATTGACGTCTGGTCAGTAGGCTGCATTTTGGCTGAACTTCTGGGCGGAAAGCCAATTTACAAAGGCCGGGAGTATGTCATTTCCTTTCATTTTTCATTCTGTCCAATGATTTCGCAGTTACGTCGATCAACTCAACCAGATTCTTCACTACCTTGGTACACCTTCGGAAGATACCCTACGACGCGTCGGATCTCCTCGGGTACGCGTGCTGCATTGACGTCAAACGTTTCTCGCTTTTGACACCCAATCTTGTTAGGCCCAAGATTACATTCGATCTCTGCCGATTAAGCCCCGCGTGCCGTTTTCGACTCTTTTTCCTCACGCCAACCCGCATGCGATAGATCTGCTTTCTCTGCTGCTTTGCTTTGATCCTGCGAAACGAACCAGTTGCGAACAGGCTTTGAATCACCCGTATTTCCATGTCTGGCATGATCCCACCGACGAGCCACTTTGTGAAGCTGTGAGTACTTAATTCCACCGATATTTATACATTTTCCCCTTCACTTATCGAGCTGCCGGCTTTTCACTGCATCTAACCGGAATCTAACTTTTGATATCTGTTATTCCCAGAAATTCGATTTCGGCTTTGAAGAAGAAGATAGCATCGACGGAATGAAGAAACTCATCGTCGAGGAAGTCAACTCGTTCCGTGCCGAAGTTCGTGCCCAGGCTAGGGCATCTGGGCAGATTCGCCGTCAAGAAAGGTACGCCCGTGTTCGTCGACTTTCGAAGTTTGCTCAACTGCTTCCAGCCTTCCCATTCCATCACGAGACGAAATTCTTAGTTCCCCCATTCAAGAGCACGGACCTCATCATGGAGCTACATCAAGCTTTACTGCTCCACAAGGAGGTCGGGGCCCTCCAAGCCCTGTGATGGATGACCCAAGCGAGGAACTCGAGCGAGAATTGGCAGGAACTCATCTCGGAGGCATGAGGGGCTGAAAGATGCGGTGTGAGGGAAGGAATTTTAACGTCTTCGCCTACACCTCTATGTGTAACGCTTGTATCAGCTGACTGTCATATCACTGTGATTGCCATGTACTAAATTTCCTTACAAGGTATACTGTCTGTTTCTGTTTCAAAGTATTTCAACGGAGAGTTGGTGGACCCATTAAATTGTGCTGTACAAGTGAAGCTTCATTTTTTTAAATAGCAGCATTCCTTCTACACAGCTGGAATGTTCAGTCTTCTTTCAATGCTCCTGCAAATATAAACCTTTTGGTATTTGCTATAAAAGCCTGCACTTTATCCAAATCCTTAGATTGCCCATCTGGTGATTCAACGCCCCCGCTGACATCTACCGCCCACGGTCGAACCTGCGCAATTGCTTCGGCAACATTGCTGGGTGTTAGTCCTCCAGCTAGAATGATCGGGAGAGGATATTTTATTTGTCCATGCTGCATACCACTGCTCTGAGCAAACTCAGTTTTAACTGCTTGCCCTTCCATTTCTGATTCTGGTGAAGAAGTGACGTCTGGTTCATCCTGAGCGCCAGGAGTATCTGCGGCAGCTTTTCTTGGAAAGCTGACACTGGGAGTAATCTCGCCTGCATCCACGATGTTCTTGGCAATGTTCCAGTCGACAGCCTTCCCTGACCCTCCACTCAGGCCTGTTCCATCTTCTCGGATACTATCCAGTAACAGGAATTGGTGTGCACCACCTCTGGTAATTCCGCTAATCGCAGCCTCATTTCCGACATGGAATACACGGATAACGGGAACAGGAATATGATGTGTCCATTCAATAGGCTCAGTTCCGTGTAATTGAACAGCGTCAAGCTGAACAACCGAAGTGACATGAAGGATGGTCTCGAGAGAAGCATTCTGGAACACCCCTACTAACAAGGGATGCGAGATGGAAGAGAGACGCGAAGCGTGCATTGTAAACCACGGACCACTGTTTACCTCGAAAGGTGATGGTGACAATGAAGATGTTTTGAACCGCAAAGCACGAATAGCTTCTGAGATCTCCTTGGCAGTCTGGAGACTGATATACCTTTTTGAGTGTTGCACAAACATTAGGCCAAGCATATCAGCGCCAGCCGCTGCCACGGCTAGTGCTTCATCCGTCGATCGAATGCCACATATTTTAACCAAAGGTTGTTGTGTCCGCCATTGAGGTATCGTAGATGCGGGAAGAGGTAACGAAAGTAGCTGGCGAATGAATCCGTCGGTATCGTTTGCTCGCATTAAACTCTCCCCTACAAGAACAGCACCTACGCCTTCCGAGACATATTTGTTGACATCTTCCGGTGTGGAAATGCCGCTGAGGGCGCAAAGGACTACGTCCTTGCCTTTCACCATGTCACTAAGACGGGTGGTAGTTCCCATATCAACCTCGAAATCATGAAGATTCCTGTTATTCACCCCGATGACTTTGGCAGGGAGAGATAGTGCAATTTCCATCTCCTTGGCGTTGTTTACTTCCACCAGCGGCTCCATGCCAAGCTCTACACTGTATTTGTACAAATCTCTGAGCAGTCTTTCCGACAGCATACTCACGATCAACAAAATGGTATCTGCACCCCAGAGTCTGGATTCCAGGACTTGGTAACGGCTGAGGATGAAGTCCTTGCGAAGGATTGCAGGCCTATTCGGGAGGTTGGCTACACTTTGACGAGCATGCAACATATCCTGAAGAGACCCACGGAACCATTTCGGTTCAGTGAGAACAGAAATGGTTTGAGCACCAGAAAGAGCATATTTCAGAGCCTGAACCGCAGAAGACGTGGAGAGTGCTATCGGACCTTTGGAAGGTGAAGCACGCTTAATCTCAGCAAGCAAGGCTGGCCGACCAGAAAGCGTCTGTTTAAGACGCGGCGCGAACTGAATAAGGGGGGGTGCAATGTTGAGGGAAAGAAGGGTCTGAAGGTCCTGTAAAGTGGTGCCAGGAGTAGACCGAGCAGCAGCAACGTCTTCGAGTCTCTGAGTATATATCTTCTGGAGTATCGATGGTACCTTGGCACCGGTATCGGAGGCAATCTGGGCTATGATGGCCTCCACTGGGAAATCAGGAAGAGACGTGTCCAAAACGCCCGACTCTGGATTCTCTTCCCATAAGCCCCCGCGAAGAGACAGAAAATTACATATGAGGGCATCCCCGCCTTCACTGAGAATGCTCTCTGGGTGATACTGTACGGCCTCCAGCGTATGCTTACGGTGACGAACACCCATAATAACACCTGATTCTTCCGACATAGAAGTGATAGCCAGGGTCGGTGGTAACGTTACATGGGAGGCACTCAAGGAGTGATAGCGAGTGGATTTGAGGCCTTGAGGAATGCCCTTGTAGCATCCTCTATTGTCATGTCGTATACGGCTGACTTTTCCGTGCATTATCTCACCAGCATACCTAGTAGCCAAAGGATAATTGTCAGAAAGAACACGAGAACACATGATTCCATAAAAAGTGCGAGAAGGTAGGATGATCGCTGTAATCCTGAATACCAGCCATCACCTTTTGTCCGTCGGTAAACACCGAGGATGTGTGGTGCTGCATGATTATCGATGCATGATCATCGACGAAGATACGCGTATAAGGAGCAACGGCGGTGACCAAGATTGACAGAAGAAAATGCTCACCCTATTTCTCCGCCGTACAGATCGACGAGGCATTCCAGCCCCATGCAGACACCTAAAACTGGGACTTTCCCTTGGAAGTATTCAATGGCAGCCTTAGAGATGCCAGAGTCGGTTTTTGGGTGTCCCGGCCCCGGGGAGATAATGAGTGAGTTGATCTTCAAGAGAGGGAACATTGAGGAAGTGATAGCGTCGTTCCTTACGACAGTTACATCTGCGCCTAGCAGACATAATTGTTGATAAAGATTCCACGTAAAGGAATCAAAGTTGTCGATCATAAGGACATCTAGCTGGCCAGAAAGATTTTTGGGAAGCGCCATCGAGGAATGTAGAAATGAACGTCAGATCTAGGGCTGGCAGCTACAGCGCTTTATACTGGCGGTTTTGTAGGATTTCCAAATACCTGCAGACCCCGTCTGTTGACAAAGCCAATTCACAACCTTATGAAATTATGCCAACTTGATCTATTGATAGCACAATCCCCGATCATCATTCACAGCTGTCAGCGAGAATGGCGAGAAACTATATATGTTTCACTGATGCATAGCGATGCATACATAGCAGCAGCCGATACTTATGCATAGAGGATATACCCTATTCCGGCCGCTGGTCACCTCGCTGGTGAGCCGGTTTGGTTTGGCAAGCGAAATTTCATTTACTGACATACAATAGAGAATCTTGATACAGAGCACAAATCAGTTGCGAATGACAGATTTTAGAGTGGGCCACGGCAGTAGATCAAATAGCACTTCGCACCCCGTGCTTTAGATCTTCAGACCTTGGTAGCGGCACCTCAGGCTTCAGACCTCGGACCTCAAACTTCATACTTTGGACCTCGGACCATGTACTAGTGGCACAAGCTTCTGTGCCAACATATCAACATCTGGCTAGTCGGATCACGGAAGAAGATTTTTGTGCCAAATCGCGTCAAACCCCACTGCGCTTATTATAGTCAAAGAAACGAGCCTCGAGGATGTCCTGGACCAGTACATACCATATGTATGTGCGTGTCTCGACCGCGTTACACTAGGAACAATCACTGGCAGTACGCACCGCTCATAGGCATAAGGACACAATGTAGGTATGTACATGAACTCCAGATGCTACAGCTGAAAATAATCACACTCAGTAGAATGCAGTACATGTCCCTCCTACAATTCCTGCAATGATTTGACCTCATTCACAATTTTATTTTATTTTGGCGAGCAACGAGATATACTAACGATAAGACCATAGGCTATAACTATCTTCGCTCTCCGAGTCCTGCATTAGAGGAACTCAACGTTGAGGCAATTGATCGTGTCCTCATCGCCAGCAACCAGATGAACATACACCGCATTCTTGGTGTTATCTGTGTAAACCACCTGATATAGGGCGGATGGCATCCGTGTAACCCGCAAGTGCGGTGATACAGGAATATACCACCACTTACATTTGATGATATTCGCTCCGCTGTGATGCTACATCGTGTGCGGTAGATACTGGTGGGTTATCGCATTCCCCTTCATCCTTTTACTCGGAAGCACAGGTGAGTTATTTACTAAAAACGGTTGATGTTGAACTAACGATGCTTTGGGAAATGATGTCAGAAATCTCGTATATCCAGTTCACAAGATTCCGATCTGACAGCGATATAGATGTTCAAGTGGACCAAGCATCAAACACATTAATGAAACGTCGGGTTGAGCTTGAAAACATAGATCCGACAAAAACGAACACACTGGACGCACATAACAACGTCAATATTGACGAGCGAGCTTCAACTTGAGTCTTGAGAAACCCAAGTGGTTGTGTTTGTAAATGTTGATCGAACCTTCCAAAGATGGACAACTCCGAGTCAGACTCTGTCAGACTTTGTTCTGACTTCGCTCGCACCCTCTCGCACCGTGCTTAAGTAGCGCTCAGCGTTCGGCGCTCACACCATAACGAAATCCAAGCAACAACACTGACGACAACTTACGACCTCTACGAATAGAATTGTTTTTAACCTGCGACTGAGTCCTTAGTGACACCATGTGCGCGTGAATTTCGAGTTCACAATGTCGACGTCAAACACGACCTGCTATAAGGTGCTGGCGCAAAACAGTCCATCTTTATTTCAGAACGGGAAGCTTGTTTTGCAGAGTGTGTACTTCCGCGTGTCATGATCGGATCGATTGCTTAAATGTCGTTGCTAAACTCCCAGCATATCATGTGCGATTCGCGAATATCACTTGTCTTACCCTCGAGTTTCTCAATTGTGTCTGTTAGATTGGCTGGATCCTTGCTGGATCCTTTGCAACTGTTTCAACGGTGATATCATTATGGCTGATCAACAAACACCTTCAATGGTATACTTGCGTATGTGTTTCTCCTTCACGCTGCTCATATACCTGCTAAAAAAGCGACAACAGAAAAGAGAACAGAGATGTGGGTAGATTTCCTTTTTCGAAGAGAATTCATACGCTACATGGAGTTTCCGCCAGACATCGTCCGAATACTTTTTTTAGTGCCCCTATACGCGATAATCAGTTTTGCATCTTTTGTGTTCTGGGTAAGTGTGATGACCACATCCTCAGGTTTATTTTTACGACCTCACGTCTAGAACCACTCTACACCACTGCTGCTTATTCGCGACGCCTATGAATCTATTGTCTTGACAGCCTTTTTTTATTTACTCCTCATTTATCTATCACCCGACCTCGAAGAACAGAAATCCATATTTTTGAGGCTTGGTTTATCACAGGAAGCTGATAAGGTGGCGACAAGAAAAGGACAGCAAATAAAGAAATGGATTTTCCCGTTAGGCTTTGTGAA
This sequence comes from Tricholoma sp. MG99, assembly GCA_003521275.1. Taxonomy (NCBI): domain Eukaryota; kingdom Fungi; phylum Basidiomycota; class Agaricomycetes; order Agaricales; family Tricholomataceae; genus Tricholoma; species Tricholoma sp. MG99. The sequence goes on from QOVE01002535.1 coordinate 43,211, forward strand.
ACGCAAACCTACTGTTTGTCTTCCTTTTTCGAAGAGCCGTATTTCAACTATCTAAAAATTACGCGTTTAGGATGGTCTGTATTTTCTGCAACTGATGAAGTGGGGTGTTCTTCAATACTGTGTAATCCGACCTACGTATGTCATTCTGTGACCAGTCCTGTGCTTGCTCATCTATACTTTGCACCTGTCCAGAACAACTTTTATTGCAGTCATCCTTGACTATATGGGTTTGTACTGTGAAGAATCATGGGGTCTGGGGTGGGGTCACATATATGTATGCGTTTTGTTTTCCTTCTCTGTCTATAACTACAAGTCATCACACATTCAGATCTCCTCCATCGTTTCGATATCTGTCACTGTTGCTATGTACTGTTTGCTTCAGCTTTACGTGCCTGTCAAAGAAATCCTCGCACCACACAAACCCCTACTCAAGCTATTTGCAATTAAAGCCGTCAGTGAGTCCGCTGATCTTCGCGTCTTTTGGAGCGGTTATTCAATGGAAAAGATAGTATTCTTAACATTCTGGCAAGGGACCTTTCTCTCCTTGCTTGGTATGCTTGGGGTAGTGAAAGCTGTGCGCCTATCTTTCTCTTCCTTTCTCTTTTAACATTCAAACACTTGTTCAACAAAGACGAAGTATATGACTGCTACCGATGTCAACAATGCCATCGGATGTCTACTTGAAACATTTGAAATGATGTTGGCAACCTTCATTTTTTCCCTTGCTGCTCAATCTCATCTGTGCCTTAGGCTGTTCGCATTACTCCACCTTTGCGCGTTTAGTTACAAGCCGTACAGATCCTTCGCGTTATCCACGTCTACAGGCTCTCTGGAGAAAACATCATGTCTGCGCTCCCTTGGCCATGCGATGGATTTCCGTGAGACGTTTCGTGAGATTTGGGGGGGTTGCCTGTATATCATACACAAAGTACGCGGACAGGAACCAACGTCTGATGTGGGGGTCAAAAGGAATGCATACTTTCGGGAAGCATTCGGGAGGCAAAGAACTCCTGCAATTGGGAAGATAGAGTCAACACACTCCGACAGTAAAACTAAACCAGGTTTTCCAAATAAAGTCGAGGTAGAAGACGAAGTTGATATCGACGTTGCGGGTGAGAAACAGTGGCTAGGACTAGGAGACAATGGTCTTCGATATTCGCACATAGAGAGAAGTGATGGATCAGAAATCCAAATTTCAAGGGAGCTCGAGATGCACGGATACATACCAGGCGGGTCAAATCCTTGCATTTCGTATCTTCGTGATAATCCATTCATGATAGATACTCGTGGAGATCCGGCCACTGATACTCAGGGCTTGCTTCCTGCAAATGCGGATACTGGGGATAGGAGACAGCGTTCTCTGTGGACCAGTTTCTATGATCGCTGCTCACAGTCCAACCAGGAATCACACTGGGGACTCGGTCTGAATCCTGCATCCGATCAAAGTCCACGTCCGTCCAATTCACTCCACCCAAGACCTGTGATATATGGCGACACGGAAGTGGGTTTGTTATCTTCCCGCGATCTTGACGATCCGCCACCACCGAGTATTATACGCACCCACCACGGCCAGCACCGCAACCCTCGGCCAACAAACACCGAAGAGGATGTGTTAGCTCCGTTACCTGTGCTAAACAAGCGCCCGCCCAAGAACCGGCAGAGGTTCAAGTGCCCACAGTCTACTTCACACCACGTCAACGCCCCCACTCTTGGTAGCTCTGACGGTTTTCGCACACGCGATAGTATTTCGGTGTCCCCCTTTCCCATCCAGACACCTGCTGGGAAGGACAGTTTTTTCGGGCGTGTCTTCCCTTCCGGTAACAGGAACAACAGCCATGGTACTGTTACGAGGGACTTCGATATCCCTTATCCATCTTTGGAAGAAAGCAGTAGAGCTCGGAACACCACTGCACTGATGTCTCCAACTGGGGTTGATCGCCAATTTGGTGTTCCCTGCGAGAGTGTCGCATCGCAGACTCAACTCGGATCATACCAGATGCCTAATGGATTAACAGCACAGGTGGTACACTTTCCACCCCTTGAGCCTGCTCATGAGACGTCAAAATCTTCCAGGTCAGATTCTTGGCACCGCCGAGAAGCCGCCTTTCTTCATCCGCCATTTCCTTTCTCGTCTGTCCACTCAGATACTCCATTTACTCCGGCAAAGTTTTCAAATGCTAGCAGCGGTAGTCATAATCCCGTGCAATGAGTCTAGTTAACTAGGAAATTTTATAGTCGGGCAGTTACACAGATCTATCCCGTCAAAGGTAGCCGGGACTCCGCATATCTTCGGGCTTTTGCTTCAGACCTTCCTTTATCCCGCTCAAAACCAGTAACAGCTCACCCCTTAAATACGATGTCATCGCAGAACACAGAACATCTATGCATCGAGCTTCTATGCCAGCAATGAAAGATCAAATGCCATGGCCTATCCTTTTTCACAGCACCGCCGAGTCTCCGTGACTGCTTCCTGGGTCATCAAACACTTTGACTCGTATTTGCTCAGCTGCACTGAGAAGGAAGCCTAGCTTTCGAGGTGGGATGAAAGAGGTCACAAATCTACCTTTTTGTTATCCTTTCGGTTACGACTGTTTACGACCCCCATTTTCTTTATTTTCAAGACTCTGGAGCTACTTTAGCTTTCAAATATCACTCTCATATTCAATGTCAGATTGTTCAGTGCCTCCCTGACCCATATTCCAGCCGAGCCACTCGTATGACCACCCGAAAATAGATCGGTCGGGTGCGTGTTAGGCCAACAGCGATTTGTGTATTCTAGGGCGTAGGTCAATCGCATCAATTGCCCAAATATGATTCTTAGCAACCTCGAGTAAGCTTTACGGGTACGAAGAACACGATTATGAATTCGTACGCTGGTATTCACAGCCACCCTCAGTTTTGGGTACTAAAATCGTCTCTCGTATGGCCGCCCAGCTGAGGACGACCCGTGCAGCCGAGGCACCTGGTGCTTCTGCGATGCTTTTGACAGCCTGATCAGTAAAAAATGTCGCGTATCTCACTGTTTGTTTACGAATACGACAGCCACTTGGTACCATAGTCCAGATATCATACACTTGCCCAAGGGTGAATGTGCAGTGAGGATCCCCTTGTCATCGCAGAGCTTCTTGAGCTCGTTCTGGGGAAGACATGGATGTATTTTTACTTGGTTGGTCGCGGGACTCGGAATGACTCTACAGCGGGGAAGAAGCTCGCTGAAAGTTCTCACCCGACAAATCAGAGATGTCCTTGACTTTACCTACATAAAGTT
>QOVE01002549.1:408-44660 GCA_003521275.1 Tricholoma sp. MG99
GTTTGCTTTTATCTCATGCTATTCCATATCACTACTAAAGTAGTGGGCTCTGCCGCCGCTCGCCGGCGCGCTACGCGGTTATTTACAAGTTGTACATATTGTAGTTGATACATCGTAAGCATGTTACCCTGTAATCTGATATATCGACACGCTGACCACCTCCCAATCTAAGCTTATGTATTAGTAATTCAATTTGACATACAAACTTCACCTACAAGCTTGATTGAAAGATGATCCGCTTGCTCTCACAAATGCTTCGCATGTCGAGAATCCAGTTCGTTGCGCGCAGCTTTGCTCCTGACCGGGAATACCAGAGGTGTTCCAAACTGAGCCAGCCCAATCTCCACTAAAAGGCAAATCATTACACTGATTTTCAGTACGTATCGCGACATACCAAAGAGTCGTGTCAAAGATCGCGTTCTGGTTATTGAAGAACTGGAATGGGTTACAGGCAGATGCAGGCCACCTCGCTTGTGCCGCACCCCAGTTCCCCGGCTGTGGCGCCCCAGCGGCGATATCGCTCGGCTCAGTGCCACGAGGGAAGAAGAAGATCGAGACGCCGGATCCATCCCACTGCACTAAACATTATTTTTATCAGCACGTCCGATTTTCGCGTGTAAGCAATCACATACTCGCATAGATACCACCACCATTGGCGTTGAAACCGGCCCCAAACGAGTTGTTCGTACTCGCTCGAATGCCACAGCCCATGTTCCCTGTGTTTGAGGCAGAACAATCCGTCCCGCCGAGTGGTGTGCCCGATATACTGAGGGTTTGCGCGTTCGTGCTGGACATCATGCACCCGGGATTCGTGTGTAAAGTTGCTTGATTGTTCGTATAGTCGTTTACTCCTTCTATGATATCGATTTCGCCCCCAGCAGGCCAGTTGGGTCCTAACAGACGAGTGAGCAAACGTCATGCGATAAAAGGCTTCACATACCATTGGTCCAGAAAGCACTGAAAGATGTCAGTCACAGCACTGACTATACAAGTCACAATAAGGTACTCACGGCCAAGTGCCACATCCTGTTGGCATATGGACTGCATTCATAATAAATAAGGCACCGCCATTGTAGCTAGTGTTCGTCGTGATGCGGATACTTTGTCTATTGGCCGGCACCGTCGGTGTCGTTTCCACACGCATGACGGCATTTCCATTACTGTTCACGCTTACAAGGCCATTTGCAAGCTGCGCAATGCGGTGTTCCACTTGAGTAAAGGGCACGATGCGGCAAAGAACGTACCCCAGTATTTTGATCTATATACTGCACAATACCTTATCACCTCATGTCAATAAAAGGGTCTGATGGAATCACGGTTAAAGGTTAAACAGACATACCATTAGTCGGATCTGCCGACGTGTAGAAAGACCAGCCGTTGAAGAAAGTACTTCCGGACTGCGCATGATTGAGTGATCAATGCGTAGCCATACAATCCGTTACCCGGACTCACATGTGAATCCACCAATTTCCAGGGTGATGTTGGCACGGGCGATGCAGATGACTTTACGCTTGTCGCAGTCGGCGTAGAGCTACGGTACGTCGACGTCGTGTTACCGCTCCCCCCACCACCAAGAGAGCTTGAAATTTCCGCTGTGCAGTATACAGCACGGTTGACTGAAGGGTTGGGTTGTGCGACGAGCACCGCGCCGAACGCCACGCGAAGGTCACGGGCGATGCTTTTGGTATGACGGGCAGCGGCACCATGGACATTCTGGAACGCACGTGGAAGCAAAGCCGCAGAGGATGGGGGAGCCTCTGCAATAAACAAGATGAGACTCAGGGGTAGGAGCGTGAAGAGCAGCATGACGGGTAGGGGCAACAGTCTGGATTGAAGACTAGCGACAAAGAAGTAGTTGAAAAGATCGTTAGTACAGTGGGTAAGTAAAAAAGACCCAGGGCACAGCCGTGGGCAAGAATCAAGATAAAGCCTTGACTTTGAAGAAGACGTGGGGATGCTGAAGGACCTTGAGTCGTTTATGAATAGAATAAGTCCTTTCGGCCAGCCGGTTAAGGTGAGGTGCATACCTGCAGGCTCCAGGCTCTATATAAAGTATAAGATCCGTAGGAAGACCGCAACGGGGCACCTACCGCGTGTACGACGAACACTGCAACTTGAACGAGACACTAGAACGATCGGTACCGCGAGCTTGAGGTCAAGTACAACCTTCGAAGCGGCCACACGGTCACGTCCTCCCATTGTTCTGCGCCATCCTCTTAACAACCACTACTATCGTTTCAAACAAACCCCGACCACGACTGAACAACGTGTTCATAGTGTTGATCCTCGAGTGCCCGTTACTTACTTGTGGCATGGTCAGCTGGCCATGACAGTGATATCGATATCGATGTGAGTCTGAAATCCGAAAGCAAGCGCTGCCTCATCCATATCGATCATATGGATACAACTTGCCAAGGCCCCGTTTGGATTCCTGGAACATTCCACCGTTCTACGCTACAGGAAACAGAACTGACGCTGCACCAACTCGGTGTCCATGGGTTTTGTCTAGCAACGCGGGCGCCGGCATCAAAGGAACTTCAAAACCAGTGATGACTACTAGTCGACTCAGACTATAAATTCGTGTCTTTTTTGGTGGGGAGGAGGACGACCCTCATATAGATGACTACAGAAATCTCAGTTCTTAGCTCATCCTTCTCGTCTTGATGCTTTGTCTAGTTAACTATCAGCTCCTCGATGCTCAAATCCGGATAATACATATGCCATACCCCTCATTCACCGCATCAAACTACACTAAAACCGGCAGCCGTAACTTTTATCGGAGATTTGGCGGCACGGAGCCAGTTCAGTCATGGGCATTGTCACCAAAGTGCTACCTACGCCCGTGAAATGCTATAGCAGCACATACCAGCAAGCTGATATTTGCCTTCAGTCAACCGTACTGCTCAGGTTTGGCTCAGGTACTCGTGAAGTCATCAAGTCATATTGTACTATCTATATAATAAATAGGACCAAACGTCATCAATGAAACCCCTCCGCGTTGAGTGAAAAATGGGCCTCTAGAGGTGAACAAACAGGGGGAAAATGAGAGGCGAACAATAAATAAAGATACAAATATTCCATGAAAGCCAAGAAGTGCAGTGGTGAAAGGTCGCTATGGATAGACGAGAAAGATTAAGGCCAGTCAAACGAAGTATAGTCACTGCATAAAATCATTGCTTGTACGCCTAAACCCCACGAAGCTCAAATATATCAGCGATGAGAGCCAGGTGCGAAGGCCTCCCGAACGCTCCGCCGCAGCTCTTCATGATCACGGCCAGTCGAGCTTGCCACTGATGATCCAGGCTGCATATGGGAGACTGTGATGCTGGAAGGCGCCAACCCATCGCCATCGCCATCAACAAATTCGAGAATTCGTCGGCCAAGTAGTTGGATTTCGCCCTGTCCATCCCCGGTTTCCGTGTCCTGATATGAATGTGCTTGTGAGTGGTGCGAGCGGGGTGTTCCGACGGAAGAAGTCGGGGAAGGTGTCCGGGAGTTGGCCAAGTTGCGAATGTTGGGGATAAGAAGGCTAGAGCTGCGGATGTTGCTGATCAACTGCGGGTCTGCGGCCATTGGGAGTTTAAAAATCTGAGGTGCTTCTGAGATGCTGAGAAACGTACCTCCTGACTCTAACAACTGTACAATTGTCCAGACAGCAATGTGTTGGAAAGTGGCATCGGGGCTGGTCAGGAAGCGGAATAAGTATTTGTGCATCCCACCGTCTGGCTTGTCCCACACGTCGTTGAAAGCTGAATAATCATCGGTAGCTGTCCTGCCATCTGTAGAATCAACAAGAACATTGAAAATGAATTTACCTTGAGCCTTGTCATGACGTACCTTTCGATGAAAGATTTCCTAGAGCTGCAGCACTGTTGCCTTGGACCTCCGAACTCGGTGAATTAGTCAGTGGTATTAGCACCTCGCAGATACCCATTTCTAGCAGTTGGCCCTTCAAGTCATCTGAGGAAAATTCACAGCAATCTATACAGATGGACAGGACAGATGAACCTACCACTCAATGCTAGGACAGCGACGCAGGCCGTCATCTCACTTTGAACATTTGTTGGGACCTCGAGAACCAGTTCCTTGATAGACTGCACAGCTCCGGCTTTGACAATAGCTGTTTTGTTCTTTTCGGAACTGGCAGCAAGGTTACGCAGGGTGGATATTGCGTGGCACTGAACCTCTTCGTTGTCCTTGAATGATAGGAGGTTAATAAGAGGTTGCAGGAAGCCGGATTCGATGATAGGTGATTCATTTTGTGGGTGAATGGACACATTGCGCACGCAAGCGGCGGAAGAGAGGATTAGAGGGAGATAGGTGGACTGCAAAAGCCGAAGGAGCGATGCCAAGCCATCAGCTTTCACAATTTCTAACTGATACTTCTCTGAGAAAAAGTTAAATGTGAGAGGAGGAATGAGTCAATCCCCACTCACCATCGCTTGCCAGATTTCGCAGTGCAAGTGCTGCCTGGCACTGGACCTTCAGACTTTGACTCTCCATTAGCATGACAAGACTCGTGACTAGCTTCGGCTCGCTTTGAGCTAGCTTCTTGCGATTGGCACCTTCGGAACTTTTAGTCTAGACATGAAGGTAGATTGATAGACATTACGAACCATCAACGGCAATGTTGCTAAGTGCGGTTGTGCAATAGTACTGCACATCTGTGTCGGGAGAGTTGAGCAGGCTTACTAGTACCGGAATGGCGCCAGCATTAACAAGCTGCTGTCGGTTCTCATCTGACAAAAACGAAAGTCAAAAGAGTTCCAGCAAGAGCACAATCTTTCCTCTAACCAGAATGGGTCATATTAAGAAGAGCCCCGGTCGCGTTCCTCTGAACCCGCATATCTTTCGATCGAGCCAAGCGGGTGAGGGGCACCAGAGCGCCGGACTTTGCGATCTTCGTCTTGTTGTCATCTAGAATGCTAGTTAACCCATGGGAGTCCGAGGATATTTGTCTACGAACCGTGAGTAGCTAAATTTGTTACACAACCAACAGCGTTGCATTGGACCTCGACATTGGGGCTCAGCATTTGACGAATCAGAGGTTCCAGGCCCCCCAGTTTCACAATGAGAAGTTTATTATCAGCTAATGAAATTCAACGTACCATTCAGCGGCAGGGAAACATGAGACTGCTAAAAATTACTCACTATTGACAGCCAAATTGCCGAGCGCAGCGCTTGCGGCACGTTGTACTTCGGTGTCATGGCTACTCAATAGGAAAAGGATGGGATCGAGGGTGTCTCGGCCTACAGGACGAACTTCCTTCTCCGTGATTTCTGCAAAAGCCAGTGCCGCGCTCCGTTGTAGATCCACATTATCAGAAAACGAAAGCGTTGTCAAGGCAGAAAGGGGCGATCCAGTGAAGAAATTGGTCGTTGTGCGATCTATCAACAAGCACTTGAGCGAAACCTTTCAGTAGGAATGAACAAAGGAAACCATACTCTCGAGGTACTGAAGAAGATCCGCCACAGCCTCTCGTTCGTTCTCAAGGAGCAGTGGCTCGTAAGCTTGCGACCTGCGCCCCTGGACTATGAACACAATCGTTGGTGAGGGATGCAAAAAACCAAACATTTAGTAAAATGCGTACAGCATTCACAGCAACTGCTAATATTTCCCATATTTCGACAGAAGGACAAGGTGTGGACTACAGCTCCAGAGCTAACGAGGGCGGCGGGATGAAGAGAGGGTGGCAGCCTACTTAAAATTAATCCCGAGAGTCCAACTTCTACTAAACAGTTTGTGTGCCGTGGGAATTGATTTCCACAACCGGAAACGTTGATCGACCATGTGTCTTGTTCTTCCTTCGTGGCTGGATACGAAACAATTTCTAGACCTACCTGCATATGCATCTTTCTGCTTAACCTCATGGCAACCGTATAACGTTCAGAATGTTTGAATACTCAGTGAACTCTACATGTCAGATCTACACGAGAAAAGTTCTCCTGCTCGACTTAGAATGTATGTCCAACTTTTCCATACTATAGTTCTATGCTAAGCAAATGAGCAGCTTCGACTTCTGGGTTTAATTTCGGACTCTTTCATGATCGACAATATGCCTGTCTGCCCTCAAACGCGAGTAGGCAAGAAGTCGCCGACATATTTATTACATTTGCACGGCCCTTCGTCTGCACTTATATATGACCAAACAACATATTACAACATGCCTTTCACAGGTAGTTGGCAATGCTGGCTAAGACCCACTCGGAAACACTGAACGGCGATGGCTAATCATAAGTATTGCCACAGCCCCGAATAACCCTGACCGTGAAGCCGCACAGCCCTCGTCGATATATCGGCCGCGTATGCATATAGTATATTCGAGGGAAAGATCTCATTCATCTGGTGGTCAAGAGTATGTCCATGGTAGTCCATGGTGTGCCGTCATTTATATTAAGCATTTAGAACCATCACTGATCTAACCTAACTTCCTAGCTACGCCACTATTCATGTAGATATTGTAATCATACTACCCGCAGCCGCAGCCTGCTTATCGCTGCGCGAGATATACAGCCACCCCTGCAAATTACTTCCGTTAAAAAGACTTCACCCGGGCGTAAATGGGATGGCCAGCTAAAGGATGGAGAGCGTTTTAGAGTCACACTCGACTATCGTGATACCTCCCCGCCACACACACACCGCAACTGTCATCTTTGTCCATGTAGGTGGTACCAAGGCAGCTCGAGCTATTAATTACCGTTTGACATCGATCATATGGATCAGGGCCTAGGACAGACAAATCTGACGTGGAAAATGGTCGTTACCGAAGCACTGGCTCCTAAACTTCCACATGTCCAGTGGATTTTGCCTCATGCGTACGTCATTCTGCAGACTCTTGAGTTGTATCTTGATCCACACCAGACCCAACCGATCTATTTCCTTAAACCGAAGTCATCCCCGCGCCAGCTGGTTTGACATTGCGCGCCTACCGCCGGGGCCGAATGAATCTGATGAACGTGGTCTCTCAGAGTCTGTTGCTCTCATCGAGGGTTTGATTTTATCTCAAGTCCACGCTGGAATAGACTCCAGACGCATTGTGCTTGCTGGTTTCAACCAGGGAGCAGCTTTGAGTATGATGGTTGCACTTACGACTCTCTACTTTCTTGGCGGTGTCGTCAGCTTGTCAGGGTGGATTCCACCTCTGTCTAAACAGGTGAGCAAATATGGTATCTTTCAAGTTTATACTGGCATCGCGTAATGTTAACACATGCCTAAAGCAGATGATGTACACTGCTCATCTTTCCGTCTTGTGGTGTCATGGAGCAGCCGACAATGACATACCAATCTCCTACGCTAACAGCGCAATTACGTTTCTACGGAATACAGTCAAAATCCCTTCCTCTAAATTACACTTTCGTGTGTACGATGATCTAGGACATACCATACACGACAACGAACTAAATGACATTATTTCTTGGTTGCAAATGACCCTTAGGTAGCGACTTCGGACTTATCACTAGATCATACTTATTTAATCCTGAAGGACAAAATTTATATATATATAGTTGCACAGTTTGTACTTCGCAATGTTGAAGCTTGAACTTGAGCTTGAACAATGATGACTTCGCGCGTTAGGCCCACAGATCACGCAACACGTGATAGCTTGCGCCGGCCCGTGACCTTGTGTCGACTCAACCGTGACCGGTGACCTTGATCTTGCGGTGACTCGTTCACTATTTTGGATGTGCATCGCGAAAGCTTTTCTCCTAAACCTAAGACAGAGACCAGAGATCACCATTCGACGTGCTATGTCACTCCGTAGCCATTTTTCAGGCCGCATTGCCATTCCTGCAGAAATGAGAATAGAGCTCAACGACGTTGAAAATGAGATATGCGTGCTGTTCGACGATTGCTCCAAGTATCTGAAGGAGGAGAAAGGAATCACTACGACCTGTAGAATTGCTGGAGGATGGGTCAGAGATAAGGTTAATCTTTTGTCTTGTTACGTTCTTCCTGTTTCCCTACGAGTTCCTGTCCATCTGCACACAGTTACTCGGGTCGGACAGCCATGACATCGACATTGCGCTCAGTGACATGATGGGCTTAACGTTCGCTGAACATGTAACGGAGTTTGCCAACCGTAAAGGTGTCAAGACTGGCGCCATAGGCAAAATGACTCAGAATCCTGATCAATCAAAACACCTGGAGACGGCGACATTCAGATTTCTAGGTCTCGACATAGATCTTGTCAATCTTCGGAGCGAAGAGTATGCGGATAACAGCCGGATTCCAAGCGAAGTGGTAAGCTATATGTTCGTAAGATCATCCCATCATTAAACATTACGGGGAAGACTTTCGGCACTCCATTACAAGATGCGCTGAGAAGAGACATTACCATCAATTCACTTTTCTACAATATCCACAGTCGTAGTGTCGAAGACCATACCGGCAAGGTGTCGTTAGGGCCATGCGCTAATCTTTCTTCTGTTAACCAGTATGACGTGATAGGGCCTAGAGGATCTTCGAAATGGGATCATTCGTACGCCGTTACCGCCCAAGGAAACGTTTCAGGACGACCCCTTGCGCGTCCTTCGATGTATCAGATTTGCAAGTCGATTTGGCTTTGACATCACCACAGAGGTTCAGGAGGCAGCGAAAGACTCAATCATACAGGTACTGGAATCATGGATTGTCCGATTGGCTCATGTATCAATCTATTATGCAGGACGCCCTTGTTTCTAAAGTTGCTCGAGAGCGTGTAGGCGAAGAGTTATCTAAAATGATGAAGGGTTTGCACGTTCGTTTGAAACTTCCGTCCACCGCTTATGCCAGAGTTAGGGCGTGACCCACTCAGAGCAATCCAATTCATCACTGAGTTATCATTATACCATCCCATCTTTTCCGCTATCCCTCATGACACTGCTACCACCTTCTCTACTCCACCTGGTCTATTTGATACCTCATTGGCGGCTGCTTCTATCCTCAACACCCTCACCCACTCCAAGGGATCTTCGTCTTTGCCTTCTGTCCACCCAACACTTCTCGCCTTGGCGAAGACGGATTCATCCTGCAGATCTCGTTTGTACCTTGCCACGACATTGACTCCTTATAAAAACATCACCTACCTTGACAAGAAAAAGAAACCCCAGCCTGTACTGGACCTTATTATTCGGGAGTCACTAAAACTGGGGACGCAGAATCATTACCTTGATGGCATCCCCTCACTCTTTGCCGCTACCCAGCTCCTGAAAAGCCCTTTCTTTGTTGATAACCAAGGTCGACAGCACTCTGAACGGGTGGCAATTGGTCGGTACCTGGAATATGTGTGGTGCTTTGATTGATGCTATGATATCACAGGACTGCTTTTACGCAACAAAGTGGTGCACAACGCCAACATCGGAGCTGATTGGACTGTTAGTTTACTTTTTGCTCTTGTACAAGAGTTGGTTCCGCATTATGATGTCCTTGGTGACAACCTTGATGGTGTGTACTAAGCTAAATTGTTGGAACGTTTTTAATCACCATGCATGTTTAGTTTCCGCTGCTGGAGAGCTGATAGAATCATATAATAGGTTTGTTACCAAAATTGAATCGCTCGATCTATCAGACTCGGTGAATGCAAAACCACTGCTAGACGTAAGGGCAGCTCCAAAGTATCCTTAAACGCTTACTGATTCTGGTGTAATCAGGGCCATGAGATTGCCAGCGCTCTAGGAGCTACTAAGCGTGGGCGATGGATCGGTGTGGTGATGGACAAGGTAATAGAATGGCAACTCGAGCATCCCTACGGAAGCAAAGATACGTGCATCTCGTGGTTGAAAAGAGAGCAGCAAAGCGGTCAGCTTCAGGTTGATTGTGAGAGTACTGAACCCGCAAGCAAGAGGGCACGGACGAAATAATACTTCCATGGGAAGCAAATTATACATTGCCTACAAAGTGACCTGGTAATTTATACACAAAGATCTAGCCATTGGTGGTACATGATATAAACAGCGTGTGATGGTATCTAATATGTATGCATGAAGAAGTTAGTAGTCGAAATGTAAGTATTGAGCGATATCGGTGCTACAAGCAGTAAGAGCGTCTATGTCGTCCACCATGTTGACATCCTCCCGATCCTGATCAAACGTGGGATTCCAGTTGGTGTACTCGAAAGGATTCTTCAATTCTACCATGGACAGGAGGGAGTCGTCAGCGAAAGATAGGTCTCCTTCCACTGGCCCGCCGTCGGCAGTGTGCCAAAAGCAGGTGTCGGGATTAAATTGCGATATGGTCGGGTTGCATCCAAACTGGAAGTCTATGGCATCGTAACCCATCGGCCGTATAGAAGTATCAAAATTAGGTGTCAAAACCTGCGCCAAGATTTTTATTATTCGGAATAAAGGTAGCTAGGCAGATGGCATACCTGTTCATCCTTGGGAGCAGTTAGATCGAGGGGAGGAATTTCACTCGTCGGCACAAATTCTTCGCTTGAGAGAGGATCGATGGGATTGCCTTGCGAAAGTTCGGCTTGTAGTCCTCCTGTACTAGCGGAGACATCTGGAAGAGATGGGCTGGAGGCGCGGCGGTGAGAACGAGGTCGCGGCTGGCGTGTTTTGGACTTGCGTTCCTTGGGTCTTCTCTTGGTATCCCTCATCACTTCCTGGATGTCGTTGGATGAAAGACCGTCCATGACAAGGGCTGCCAACTTCCTGCACTTTTCTTCCTCCTCCTCGGTGACTTTATTCGACACTTTCTTCGGCTTTTTCTTCGCAGCCTTGCTGGTGTGGTTCGTAGGGGCATACTTGTAGTCAGGGTACTCGAGTCGGTGGAGCTGCTTTCGTTGCTCAGCTAAAACTTGATACTGAGCCTTCTCCTCGTTGCTCAGGCTATTCCAACAGTGAGAGACAATGCGACTGATATTGCGATGGTTGCGTTCGATGGGCTCCTTCTTCTGCTTTTCTAAAGCCCAGAAGAGGGATCGGTAAACCATGAAAGCGTTGGGAGGTCGGGGTATATGACCTTCTGGCTGGCGTCGGGAATGAGAGTGACGTGATTGCGAGATTGATATAGAGGGAATATCGGATGGTGGCTCGATCAGCGAGGCTGGAGTTATTGAAGTAGGAGACAGGAGAACATCAGAGCTAACTGATTCTTCAAGTCGGCCGGAGGAGAGAACGTCGTAGTTCTCCCACTCGTCTTCTAATTTTGGAGCAGGTCAAATGACATGGATAGGCAGAAAACAATGCAATGCTGACCAGCATAGTTCCTTGATTCTTGCTGAGAAAGCCTGCGAGATCTGCGAGATGGGACATTTATATTGCGGTAGGCGGGCATTGTGAAAGTGCGTTGTGAACGACCTTAGAGCGTTCGACATAGTTCCGACAGTCCCTGCTTTTCAGAAGAAAGGTGGATTGTCCTCCAGCCTCTAAAACAAACTTACCACCTCTTGATAGAACGTCGTGTTTGCCTCGAGGCGGGTGAAATCACCCACTCGTTCTTGAATCACACAAACGTACCAAAAGGGGAATTGATCGCTAGCCACGGATCAGCAATCTGTGTCCGTCGCACATTGTTACCTCGCGGTCTCTGAAAAGTAACACGCTGAGGGAGCTTGAGCCACCTGACTGTAGAGCTGCTTGCAGTACTAGTGTAGTACTTATGCTTGAAGAGACACAAGAACACTTGGCATAAGACTGGCATCGTTAATGCCTCAAGATTTAAGCATTACCTAGAAGATAGCAAACATAGGACTTGGATCTGATAACTGTATCGCTGCCCAGGTTCTTGTTGCTGTGGGTTGATACGCCAACTTTCGAGTCATAAGACACTGAAAACATACAACCATTCGCATCAGAAACAGAACATAAATTAAGTCTGAATGACTCCAATACGATCTTAGCCCCCACATGAATTTGAAATAGGGAAAAGCCTCGTTGTGTGAATCTTTATTTGATTGAAGGGTGTGATGGCGATCGGAGAACACGACGTACGAGGGATAATCTGGTTTGAATCTGTTATCTTGTCACCATGATCACCTCGCGGCCAGGAAAGCTAAACCGAGCAGTGAATTTTCACTGCACAGAAATCACATTGAATAGGCCAGATTGAACAGAAGTCTAGGTGATCTAATTCACTTCCTTGTGTCCTTGCTCTTCAGCCTGCTCAGTTTTCTTTTTCCTACGCTTAGAACCAGCAATCATATCCCTGACAATGTGACACTGTCAGCAAGCTACGGCTATAAGTCTAAAGACATACCTCTTCTTAATCGCATCTCTACGACCAATTTTTCGAGCAGTGTTTATGAATTCGGGGCGCTTGACCTTGCCCATCGATCTCCTCTTCATTTTAGAAGGCTTTGGTAGCTTAAGGATCCACTCTTGCACAGGAGACCCTGACTGCAATAGTACATTTGCGATCCTAGGTATAAATTTCAGCCGATGTGACAATCGAGCGAAGAGAACAAAGTCCCCACGATTTCAGGAACGGGGCGTCTTCGTCTGTGAAATATGTGACAGCTTTACCTTCTCGGCCGGCTCGGCCAGTACGACCTAGAATCATAATACAATCACCACGTGTCCTACTCCCAGGTGATAGGTGATAGTCACAACAAACCTATACGGTGAACATAGCTCTGAACGCTGGTCGGAAAATCATAATTTATGACTTCCCGCACACCCTTGAAGTCCATTCCGCGAGCCATGACCTCTGTGCTAACCATTACCCAGCTTTCACCTCTTCGCATACGGCTAACGGCATCTTCGCGTTCCTTCTTAGTTAGACCAGCGTGTAGACAATCTACGTTCGAGATGCCGTTCAGCACGAGTTCCTCTGCAAGCGATGTGGCACGCGGCTGTGATGAGGTGAAAATAAGGACAGGAGGGTTGTATGGCTGGGATAGATATGCCAATAGGCTGGGCAATTTAGACGGATCATCCGCCACATAGGTGAGAGACTGAGATATTAGAGGGAGCGGTGTGTCCCTAGTAAATAAGTTTAATAGAGCATATCAATAACATAGAGGTGAACGGACTTGAGACCGACAACGACACGAATGGGATTTGTGAGCATTTCCATTGCGATTTTTTCGACGCCGGCTGGGAGTGTGGCGCTAAATACAGCCTTTTGGATGTTCGTATAAGTACATGATGCGAGAACTTCTTGAATTTGAGGTAAGAATTCAGCATCCAGCATGCGATCCGCCTCGTCCAGAATGAGATGTCGGATACTACATAGATAAGATTCAGGGATGACAAATAATTTTTGAACTTACTTGTGAATATCCAGATTGCCGGACTGCAGCGATGCCACAAGACGAAGTGGAGTGCTTATGATGATGTCTTCACTGAGGTATAAGTATGACTCGGAATAAGTGCGCAAAACTACAACAGACGAACCTACTTTGTCCCTAACACTTTTGTCCGCGAGTGTGCTAGCTGCTGCTTTGCTGAAAAGCACGATACGCCATTTACGTCCCTGTGCCAATTTCAGACATTCGTTGTGTATCTGATGCGCTAGTTCTCGCGTGGGGGCTAATACGAGGGCGCGAACACCTAAACCAACGTCGTTTTTGGTGCTGGATGCAGGAGATCCCAACGCCGCAAAAAGTGGAACCAGGTACGAAAGAGTTTTTCCTGTTCCGGTTGGAGATATGGCAGCAAGGTCACGACCCTACAAAGTCTGAGTAGATTGACCGTCAAAGGTGTGCATATGCCTACCTCTAATAGTATTGGAATCCCATAAGATTGAATAGCAGTCGGCTGAGCATAGCCATTTTGGGAAAGGTTCGCGAGAAGATGTGAAGGGATTGAGTACCGATCTTTCAGTGCGGCAAAGGTTTCAATGCACTCGGGGACATTGGATCCTTTCGCTATAACGCGATGTTTTGGAGAAGAGATCTGACTCTGTGCATCCTCATTCTCTTCTCCTGTCTCTGCTTCTCCTCCTTCTACGAAATCTACTTTTCTTCTCTTGTTTTCTGGTTCTTCCGTGATAGATTTGCGTTTACTAGAACTACTCTGGGCGTACTTGAAGAAATCCAGCTCCATTGGAAGTTCTCCATCTTGAGCTATCGACCTCTTCCTGTTGCCTTTTGATTTCTAGAAGAAAAGTTAGAGTGGTAAGCAACTTGAGTCGAGTACTTACGTCGAAGAGCTTGACATCGCTCTTGAACTTGTTTTTGTCAAACTTGACACCCCCTCTGGAAAGAAGTTGGAATGCTTCCATTCGAGCAGGCGTAGTAGATGCCTGCCTCCGTGTACAGGGCAATTCACGACGCTTTGCGACCTATTAATAACTGCCAATGATTACGCAAGCACCCTTCCCTTGGGCGCATACTTTACATGCGTTCAGAGCCAACTGCGTGCTGTGTTCTTGCATAAGTATATTTTATATTCAATGCCCTTGTAATAGTGACAGCGTTGCAATATGTCTCTCTCTACTTACACCGCAGCGTCTGGTTCGTATTCTCGATCAGTTCCCGCGCTGGTTATATATTCCCCCACACAGGCTTTCTACTGCCCTCAATACACTCAGCGCCACCCTTTTTTACGTGAGGATGGTTTATCGGGGCACCAAGAAAGTTGACTGATTCACGAGACAGACAACAGCCCAATCAAGCCACGCAATCAATTTTGACTGACCAATGGATCCATCTGATACTTGCATATGCCCGCTATCAAAAGCTGTTTTTTCTTCAGGTTGAAGATGCCGAGATTCCCGGACGTCAATGGGACGAGGTGTTCAGAAATGAACGAATCAACAGTACATCTCAAGCATCATCAAGTACTTCCTCACCTGATTGATATTTGTCTAGGGAAACTTCTGCCAGCCCACTTATCGCACATACTTTCCATCATGGTAGGAAAGAACGTTGCTGCGTACGAACCGCCTAAGCAGACACGATCGGTTTTACTTTATTGGCGGTTGCCTGATGAATGGGCCGAAGCCCTTCACAGCTGGGTAAGCAATTTACGTGCTATCGAAACTTATGAAAAGCATTTTGAAACACGCTGGTCAGGCAACATCTACAGGACAATTAAATACAATATTGACATTCTACGACATCACTGACCCACAAATCGAATCGGAATTGTCTGGCATCCCGATTCCGCTGCTAAGGAAGGCCATTTCTATCTTGAGCAAGACGGGCAGAGCGCAGCTTATCGGGGTTTCTGAGGGTGAAGGCGTCAGGATCTTTGTGGGTGGCAGATAAGGCGTCGTAAAGATCGCTTATATTGCCAACTGTACACCTACCAATACTATGCACACAACATAAGTGTATCTTTGTACCATAGCAAAATATAGATTGACCATGACCAGTTGTAGGCCCCTATTCAGAGACTTAATCGATCAAACTATAGTAATAGACATTTTTGAATTCTTATTTTCGCTCTACATCCGCCGCCGTTGGTATTCTGAGCAAGGTAACTTTCTGATAGATCACTGGGGAGGCTGTCTTGGGCTTATGTATGAGCTGTAGCCGTCATCAGAATCCCGAGGCTTCGGCATGAAGCAATACTTCGGCTCTCAAGTCCTAGCCTAGGCCTGCATGCATCTCATTCATAAACTGCTCTGTTAAGATTTCCACCACCAGATATCCTTAGTCGGATATCCCTGATGATTCATTATGCACGAGTATTCCGGACGTTGATGTGATACGTTATATAAGTACATGTAAATTAATCAAGTTCTTGTCAGGAGAAATCTCTATATCGCGTTGGAAACTTCGTGGTATATCAAGTAGCTTATCCCAGAAAAATGATTGAAGGTCCGGTTCCCGCGTATGTGGTGTCTAACGTTCTAGAAGGTATAATCTATCTCTAGCGATAAAGACGGGTCCATCTAGGTGGTCATCGTGTCCCAGGCCTTTTTGAGTTGCTGTGAGAAACATGCGGTCTTTCAACGTTGCGAGTAATCGGGAGATATTTTTACTCCTACCTCAAAAAAGACAAAAAGAAGAACAGTGTTTGGGCCTAGTCGGATGAAAGCGGGTGTCCAGCCTTTAAAAAGGAACTTTGGACCTTCCTTTCGCAACGACTGGGTAAGGATTTTGAAGGGAGTCACATCAGAGGACTACGAACATCAGGTTAAGATCACAAACATGACGGGATATGAGGACTCACGGAAGCCATAAGCCGCGATCTAAGAACGTCGGCTGGCGAACAAACGGCTAGGAAACTTGGGTATTAGGGATATGGAGACCAAGAGCTATTCTCACGCACTTGTTGCAACTGTCCCTGCTGTGAGACTTGCTATGACATGTAGTAAAAGATTGTCGCGTAGTTGGTAGTTCATTACGGGAATTGGATAGTGTAGAAGGGTGGCCTTGAAGAAATCGTACCTATAGACCATTCCCTCCATCAGCACCACAGAGCATCTGATGGTCGCATGACTTACGATGCTACCTGGGAAGCCTAAATAGATTGTTTCATCTTTAACACTCTAATAATTTAGCATGAAATGGACGCACATTCATCAAAACTGCTCTTGTCTGGGTAAAGAGCGTAAATGTCAAGGCCAGCCTAATACATGGATAACGTACCATGTTAGTGCCCAAACCTCGCCCTAGACCTCGGATGCCTTCCTCTTTTATAAGGTTTACCAGGCCACTCAACGCATTACGATAATTGTAGCGCTTCTCTGGTGGTCGCGTGAAGTCACTGGTCATCCTGACCAGTAAGATGTCTGCCATCTAAAGTCAGACGAATAAGCAAGCAGTCAGCAAGAGGTCACATACCTGCAGGATTACCGGCTATTCCACCAAGGCCTCCAGCGATGCTTGCAGCTACAAGAAGGCGTACTGCCGAGGGATGACCGTCCTGTGAGATGCGCGCTTTCATTTTTTCGTAGCTACCGAGCCTGACAAGAGAGTATGACATTTGTCGCAGGATGGATGCGCTCAAGCCAACATATAAATTTCGAAGCCCTGATTGCGCCGTGGACGCGCGGATAACAGAGACGATCGAGGGTGGTTTGGATCCAGCCTCGACTCGAAGAGTTTGCATACGACTTGAGGCAGGTGATCAGCAATCCTGGCAAATTTGAAGATAAGGCAGCACAAACATTCTTGTCAGATCCAGAGGGTGAGTACAGCAAGCGGCCACTGTAAAAACAGAGTGTAAACCACATGTTGTCAGCAAACGACGGATCAGAGCCAACTCACTGGACGCTGCGACTCCTTTGGTAGTTCAGCCCATGACTTACATCAGTCTATACAGTGGCCATAAATTTTCTGGAGATACTTACCTCCGAGCCTGTTATTTTCGTAGTCACTACGTTTAGTCATGGCGCCGACGGGTCGGACTCCTAAGGACGTACCAGAATGGATAGGTAGCGGGCATGCTGAACGGGGTGCTTCAACAAAGAGACTGCTGAAGGAACGCCAGCCCGAGTCTTTATCCGCAACCCCAGGCGGTCCGATGCTGTATAGGCGAGCTGTAGAATGTCGGTCACGGTAACTATATAAACATGGAAAAAAATAGAAAAGATGTACATAAACACGTGCTATAGCTACTATTTGACTTGACACTATCATGATACCGTTCGGCCGACTGGCGTCACCTCCTAGGCTTCGTACGACGTATTGACCGTCAAAGATTAGTCGATTGTCCACGCTTTTCACCGTGACAAATGCTTCTTCAAGTTGTTATACGCGGTTCAAGCATTGTTTGAATCTAGAAATTCCTTGGGCGTCCCGGTCACAGTGTACAGGAAATCGGCGTACAGGAAATCGGGCTACTATCAGCTATTATCATTATGAATGCCAAATTAATGCAACACCATAGCCACGACTCACAGTCGTTTCCGGAGCAGGCCTCGTGTCGGTAAGCTTCGCAGCCTGAAAAGCCACGATAAGCTGGATCTTTTCGCCCTTATCCATCGATCTCCTGACGGCCTTGCCCTTCATGCCAAACCGTCCGTCAGGCATCGTCTACTATGACTCTGTGCTCTATGATAATGCCCGTCACAGAGTTCATCTTCCTCTCGAAGAAGTCAACGTAAAGGTGGTGATAGTGGATGGTGAGTTTGTGTGCGCTACGTAGTATGTCTATCCAATCAACCAACATGACTTATGTAGTATCTGCCCGAGTAACATTGTCCCAGTCTTACAGCAATCCTTCAGAATTTTCCACAGGCCGATGTAAATATTGCTTCCCGGTCCCTGCGAGTGCGGCCATATGTGCGTTTGGTATGACGACGTCCGATGGACGAACTATCAAAGGAATTGCAAAGGACAAAGACCAAGCACATGAAGACTATAAACAAGCTTTGGATGCCGGAAGATCCGCAAGCATGTTGGAATATGTTACCGACGATAGTCAGTATCGTTCACTTTCCATAGTGTGCTGCTAGTCTGATGATCATGTTAAAGTCTTTACCATTTCTATCGGGGCTATACCCTCTCAGGCAACGGTAGAAACAAAGTTAGAGGTTAGTCTTCGCAGTGTTTGCATTTTGATCCTGTTGAATGTACACAGTATGTTATGAGTCTTGCAAATGATGACAACACAAATGAAATCCGCTTTCAATTGCCCATGGTTGTCGGTCAACGGTATGGAACTCCTCCGCCTGAGCTGGTGTCACCGCATGGTCATTCGCCCCATACCCGAGTCAGACTGATAGCTGAAGTTCAGACCAGTGAAAAAATTCAAAGCATCAGAAGCCCAAGCCACCAGGCTGATATCATCTCGGTTCCATATGTAACTCATAGTGGTCGACCCTCTCGTCGTCGTTCTACCGTCAAATTCAAATCTGATTCTTTTCTGGAGCGCGATTTCATCTTGATAATTCAAGCCGAAGCGCTCGATACACCTCGTTGTTTTGCAGAACTTGACCACGGTCCAAATGGAGCCACGATTGCAATGCAATTGACCATCGTACCTAAGTTCGACCTACCTCCCATCGAGGCGCAAGAGTACCTTTTTGTTGTTGACCGAAGTGGAAGCATGGGCGGTGAACGAATTTCAACTGCCAGGCGAACGTTGACGACATTACTTCGAATGCTTCCTACTCGAGGAACCATGCTTAATGTCTTTAGCTTTGGTTCTAATGTCGGTGGCCTGTGGCAACGAAGTCATGGATACGATCAAAGTTCTCTAGATGAGGCGGTATGTCGATAGTTTGTTTTGTCGTGTCTGTACTCTAATTTGTGCGGAAGACTGCCCATATCCATTCTATGGAAGCAGACTACGGCGGCACAGAGATCCTACAGGCATTGCAATATGTCTTGGATTCTGCCTCAAGTAGCATGCCTACTGCTGTCTTTGTATTGACAGACGGACAAGTGTGTGCTGCATGTCCACGGACCGATACATTTGACTAACATCAGCCACAGGTGTATGATGTACCTGCGATGGTTTCAGCTATTGAGAAGGCTGTACACAAAGCCCAGCAGCAAAGTCCGCTCCGCCTTTTTACCCTTGGCATTGGCGATGGTGTTTCCAGTGCTATGTGTGAAGGCATTGCTCGGGTGGGGAACGGGGTATGCCTCTTTGCAATCAATACGGAGAGCATTCTAGGCAAGTGTGCTCGATTATTCAGAGCCGGAAGGACTCCCTTTGTCCAAAAGGTCAATATTGACTGGGGCATATCTGATGAGTTTTTAAGCTCTGCTACATCATCGGTCAATGTCTCAACCTCTTCAACCTCAGCGACATCAATGATACAGAGGTTGCCTGCCACTCAACAGGCCCCGACAATAATTCAGAACATCCATGCTGGCACACGCGCGAACGTTTTCGCGATGTTTGCACTGAACAAAATCACGGTGCCAGAGTCCATCATACTGCACGGCGAACTTGATGACGGCAGTGGTACCTTGGAACTAACCATACCTGTACAAACGGTGCAGCTGGAGGGCATAAACAACGGAAAGCCTTTGATCCATACACTGGCAGCTTGGCGTCTGATCCAGGAACATGAAGAAAAGAGAGCACCTCTCCCCCCAACTATAGGCGATGCAACAGAAGACCAGATACGGAAAGGAGTGATTGTCTACCTCGGCAAGAAATACCGACTTGTTAGTCAATATACATCGTTCGTGGCTGTAGATTATGGCCGTGATGACAGACAATACAGCGATCAGGTAGCTCCATCTGGTCGTGAAGATCTCGGGGATACCAGTGATCTCGTCTTGCCCGCTGTGGACAATTCACTACGCCGTTTAGGATGGTCCATCCTTGATTTCTTCACTGGCTTCCTTCCCAGTGATATGCATAGAAGTAACGATCGGGCCATACCTGAAGCCTCGGCAGACTCACCCTCGTCCCCTCTCGCTGTTAGTGACGATGGAACTGACGACGGGTACGAAAGTACGGAATCATTCTCCACGTTGAGCTCATTGGAAGGTTCGACCGAGGAGAGCTATTGGAGTGGTCCTGAAACTCCAGAACCGCAGATGATTGAGGAGGACGCTCAGAGACAGCGGAGCCCGTCCCCCAATTTTGAGTGGCAAAGACTGGCTCCTGGGCAACATACGCAGACCGACGAAGGCAACACTTTGCCGGTACAACCCCCTCCTCCACCAGTACAACCGGAGGTAGTGGAATTGGTCAAGTCTCAGTTATACGATGGCTCGTTTCCATTACACGCGCTTTGTGGTATCGTAGGTGCAAATGTGGTCGATGAAGCAAGTAAGCAACAGCTGGACAAGTCAGCGTGGGCAACGGCAGTGTCAATTGTATTTATTGAGAAACATATGGGAAGCCAGAAGGAGTTGATGAATGACTTGTTGATCAAGGCTCGAGAGTACTTGCATAGAAAACCGGACATGAAAGACCTGATTAGCTTAGCAAGGAGGTTGATAATTACATAGTATTGGTACAACGTATAACTTGAATGGCGAGCACTGACGAGCACGGCGTTTGCATGTGGTCCGTGCGGGAATAGTTCGTTTGTTTGTTTGGTTTTACTTGTATAGCCAAGACCCCTTGTTACTGTCTTTCCATTCAACCCCCACGACCGTCTGACTCCTCTTCTTTATTCCTGCTTTTTTTTACCACCTCTTCACTAAAAATGAGTTCCAACGACAACGAGGACCTTATCGACTACGAAGATGAACACGACATACCGAACAGCACCTCTGCCCCATCAGCCACCAACGGTGTGGCGGCATCTGGCCTTGACGGAGATGATAAGGACAAGAAAAACTTTTCTGGAATCCATTCCACTGGTTTCAGGTCCGTACCAGACAATTTTCTGTCCGTCAATGGATGGCCAGCTAACTAAGCTCTAATAGGGATTTCTTACTGAAACCTGAACTTCGACGTGCTATAAGTGATTTGGGTTTCGAGCATCCGTCTGAGGGTAGGTTTCGAATTGTAGCATCACGAAATTTTACTAATTCGTCGTATCTAGTGCAACAGGAATGTATACCTCAGGCTGTGCTCGGTATGGATGTCCTTTGCCAGGCGAAATCTGGACACGGAAAAACTGCCGTCTTCGTCTTGGCTACACTTCAACAGCTTGAACCCGTCAATGGAGAAGTCTCAGTACTCGTCCTGTGCCACACTCGTGAACTCGCCTTCCAGATCAAAAATGAATACACTCGCTTCGCCAAGTATATGCCCGACGTACGTGTCAGCACTTTCTACGGCGGTACACCGGTCGCAAAGGACGCCGAACTGCTCCGCGACAAGAATAAGTGCCCCCATATCGTTGTCGCCACACCCGG
The DNA here is from genome assembly GCA_003521275.1 of Tricholoma sp. MG99. NCBI lineage: Eukaryota > Fungi > Basidiomycota > Agaricomycetes > Agaricales > Tricholomataceae > Tricholoma > Tricholoma sp. MG99. Next base: position 22,002 of record QOVE01002549.1, read on the forward strand.
TCGGTTGAATGCCCTCGTGAGAGATAAAGTACTGGACGCCAAAAACGTGAAGCATTTCGTCTTAGACGAGTGCGATAAAATGCTCGAACAGCTTGGTTAGTCATGCGAATTTGCGGCACATCATCCACTATCCTTTATATTCGTCGGGGCATCGGCCACGTAGCATCACTTGGCTTGTCTACATTCCTCATCATGCCCATGAACGTTGGCACTTCCTTCGATCTGGTCAGTGGTCGGCAGGATGTAGATTGGGGTGAATGTTGAGGCTGAGGGAGTCTAAGATTGGTCACTGAAGAAACTCGAGGACGCGAATATTGGAAGCGACCGCCGAGGACTTCAACACCGTCCATGTTGTTCTGTGCCTTCGCTATTTTTTCCCATTTTCTCCATTCCCATTTTACCCATCTCATCTAATGCCAACGCTGCCCCACTAGACATGCGCCGCGATGTTCAAGAAATTTTCCGAACAACACCCCATCACAAGCAAGTGATGATGTTTAGTGCGACATTAGCAAAGGAAATTCGGGCAACATGCAAAAAGTTCATGGCAAATGTTAGTAAGATTATTATTCGCGGTTTACGTCTCATAACTTTTAAACCTATAGCCTCTGGAGATCTTTGTCGATGACGAGACGAAATTGACCCTTCACGGTTTGCAACAACACTATGTGAAGCTGGAAGAAGTTGGGAAAAACAGGAAGTTGAACGAGTTACTGGACACACTGGAGTTCAACCAAGTAAACTTTATTAATTTCCTACAAGCAGTGCCGCTTATCAAGAACGGTCGTTAGGTTGTTATTTTTGTGAAGTCCGTTGCACGTGCTATCGAGCTCGACAAACTACTTGTCTCCTGCAATTTCCCAAGTATTAGCATTCATTCTGGCCTACAACAGGAGGAGCGGTATGTCAATACTATCTGGTGTTCTGCAGTGGCTAATGTTATGCTAGAATTAATCGTTACACCGCATTTAAGGCCTTTGAGAAGCGCATATTGGTCGCCACTGACATTTTTGGACGTGGTATTGATGTTGAGCGTGTGAACATCGTCATTAACTACGACTGTCCTCCTGATGCGGACAGTTATTTGCATCGTGTGGGGTCAGTGATTATTTTCTCATCTTCTGTTATTGTGCCTCACCTGTTTCTGATCTTAGTCGTGCGGGACGTTTTGGCACAAAGGGTCTTGCGATCACTTTTGTCTCGTCTGACAGTGACCAGCAGGTCATGGCTGCTATCCAGTCTAGGTTCGAAGTGGCAGTACCAGAACTCCCCGACCATATCGACCCTGCTAGTTACAGTATGTGATGTCTGGCATCAATGTGGTATGATGCTGATGTTCTATTTTCCAGTGACTTCTTAACTATTCCTTTGGCTTGTTGTTGTTCGTAGTAATTTTCATTTGTCTCATGTAATTCTTACACCGCGTAAATGGATATGCCCCTGATCTTGCTGCTAATTTGAGTTTTCCTCGACTTATATGCTCCGGCTAGCTAAGGCAGTATGACAAGTACATGACATCATTATATTTATATTAGGAGATAGGAGATTGATTCTCTGAGTTAAATTTTGGCCTCGTTATCTCCCCTTCACATTATAATCTACGCCCCGGCTTGTTCAAGTACGCATCGATGCGTCGTAAGTTTGGACAACTTCCAACGCTCTATTTCAAAGACAATGTTCTCTCTGTTCCTGGATACACTTTTGAGAAGGCTAGTCTTACTAGAATCTCGCTGTTGTTAGGAGTCCTAACGAAATCCTAGGCTTTACTATGGCAAGATACTGGTAGTATGACGGTGCTTTCGGAAGGGAACAGTTTGAAAGATGGCTCGAATGTGTTGGCAAAGATTGCCCCTGCTCAGTCGAATGGGTCAATGTGTCTGGAACGGGAGGCTCACATGTATGTTCAACCACCACCTGAATTCATCCACATATAAACGTTACTTTCTGGCATAGTCTGGGACGAATGGCAGGCTTGCCTGATGGAACTAGCACGGCATTGCGAATGATCGATTTCCTAAAGATACCACGTGAACATGGAGACTGCAGTGTCCTTATTCTTGTCCATCCCGGCCTGAATCTATTGGGAAGGTATTTACCACCATGTAAGGTCAATGATCTTCTCCTCGCCGATATCTCTCGCACACGTCCTACCTCCTCGCACGGTGATATCTACATGATGGGTACTGAGGAACCAGACGCGGTGGGTGAAATGGAGGCGTTCGGTATCATGGATCTTGCATCATTCTTGGAGTAGGTTTTGTACCTCTGCCAGTCGGCTCAACTCATGTCTTTTGTTCAGGTTCTCTATCCAGGCTACTCGATGCTTGGAGACACTTCACAAGTAGGGAGAACAAACTGCTTTAGGCTAAACCACTGTGCTGACTATCTCTTAGAGCTGGAATAACACACCGCGAAGGTGAGGATGCTCTTCTCTATGAGCTGGATATCTCCTTAATCCCTCTTATTTGTAGTTCGTGCAAATGCTTTCCACCTCAATTCTCATTCTGGTTTTGTGAGACTCGTTCATTTTGGAAATCGTGCCATTTCACTAGAGAGTTATGGGTCACCATCCTCGCTTGTGCTGCGGGCTTTTGAGGAGTCGGAAAAACTCAAAGTTAAGGAGGCTCTTTGCTATCTTGCTCCCGAGCAAACCGGTAGCATCGAGACTATGACGCAAGACCATAGAACAGATCTTTATTCGCTAGGAATCCTGTTTTGGACTCTACTCGTTGGCCGGGGGCAGATGCCGTTCGAAGGAGGTCCATTGGAGCTTTTACATTCAATTGTTCAGAAAAGACCAATGCCCGTACACGAAGTTCGACGTGATGTCCCCCAAGTGCTTGCATCGATCGTCGAGAAGGTATGCTCGCTTTGAACGAGACCCGGTTGGTATGGCGGCTGATTGGTCTGTGCTCAGCTTCTGTCAAAGAGTCCTGATTCAAGATACCAAAGTGCTCATGGTCTTAAGATGGATTTACTTCAATGCCAAAGACGACTTCTTGCAACCGTATCTTCGGTATCAGAAGAATCGTCTGAAGTAAGATAACAAGCTACTCTACTCACTGACTTACTGATATCAGCCAATTGCAATAGCTCATTCCTCCTTTTGAGATAGCTATGGAAGACCGGTTCATGGCAAGTATTTCGCAGAATCACAAGGATAGCAGAACAAGCTAATGTTTCTCATCAGGAATTTACGATGCCGATCGCTCTGGTATGATACTTCATGATTTTTTTTTAGCTTTGATCTGACTTTGGTGATATAGTTTGGTAGGGATAAAGAGCTAGAACTGATCCGAAGCGTCAGTAAGTAACCTCTGTACTCATGTACTAATCCCACTGTCAACCTCATACTGGACTCAAAGTCCGGAGTGCGTCTACAAGCTTCTCACGGCACTTTACATCATCCAAGGGGTTTGCTGAGGCCGCAAGTCAAGATACGGGTATTCTGGAAGATGCCACGGACACGTTCTCCTCACGAAGCCAATCACCAAACGATGGGATGTCTAAAGCACCGTTTGGTAGAGAATCTATACGCGAGATATCGCCATCTGTTTCACCAAGCAACAGTTCCTCGTTGACCACATCCGACAGGCTGAAGAGTATATCCTCACACACAAGGACTCGTGCAGCTTGTACTCAAGCCATAATGGTCGTTGGCCCACCCGGGTAGGATATATTCTTGATGTGTGAGAAGGTATCGCTCATTTCTTTGCCACAGTATCGGGAAGAGTTCCATGATCCTTGCTAATCAAGCCAAATGGCGATGTGAGCATTGCCATCTCGCTGGGATTGAATATATGCCTGATACATTCTTCAGCTCATGGGCTCTGGGGACAGGCAAAATTTCAAAATGCCGATTCTGCTCCATTTGCCGCATTGGTGAGTATGGTCCCCGTGTTGCAATGTACCTTCACTGATAAAATCGCTAGCTGGGCTGCTTGTCCTCTGTTCTCAGACAGCTGATGGTCTTTCCCACGGATCTACATCGCTTCGCTATCGCCCTTCAAGAGCGTTTGGGTCCACAGATGCAAAACATTCCTCTCTTATACCAGAGCACGCCGGAGCTTAAAGATGTTCTGGCGCTGTTTGAGATCACCATCGAGCCTCCAGCAGATCACCTTTCAACGCGAAAACTGCGAGCAAGGTTCCAGTCACTGGTTGAGAATGTTTTCTCTGTTATCGCGGAGACTCGTCTGTTTGCTTTGTTTCTTGATGATCTGCACGAGGCCGATGAATCGTTGAGTTCATTCGCTTGTTCCCCGCGTATTTTACTTACATCGTTGCATGACGAAGAACTTTGGATCTTGTGTCAACATTGGTGAACTCACACAGTAGAATGGTGGGATCTACACCATTTTATCTGTCTGCTTCCTCATTGTTCTTTGATGCAGCTTATCTTTGCAACGTTGCGGTCTGATAAAACGTATTTTTCTTTTGGCTGTGTTGTGTCTTCATGGCTGACAGGTCTCTAGCATAATCGTTGAAAGAGTCCAGGCAATGTTCACTAGCAGGTCACGCCCCACTTGGATTTTCGTGGAACCTCTGTCTTTTTCAGCAGTGTCATCTCTGATTTCAACAACACTTCATCGGGACAAAGAAGAGTGTGCACCCTTATCACGCTTTATTCACGAGACATCATCAGGCAACCCTTTCTCGGCCCGGAATATCCTAACCACACTTCAACGACAACATCACGTACGGTTTTCCAACTACATTCAGGCATGGTCATACGCATTCTAACGTTACTCAACAGATTACTTTTGATTGGGAACATAATCATTGGAAGTATGTCAATCATTTCCGTCCTTCGACAGATTCACTCAAGCATGAAACAGTTATGACATGCGCGCAATTCAAGGCAGTCTCATCAACCAGGCCGTCTCTGATCCCACAGACCTGGATTTCCTGATATCACATATGAAGGAGCTACCAGAGGAAGCAAAGAAATATCTCATCTGGGCGGCGTTCTTTGGGGAAACGTGAGTTCTGATTGATAGGTTTATCTTTCTAGCTATCTTACAAGTGATTTCAGTTTCAAAGTGACGGAAGTCGCTCTAATGATGGACTGGGAAGACTCTAGAGGTAGCACTGGGAGCGAAGACGAAGGCGGTGATATGTGGAACTTACATAAGGCTGTTTCAAATTTGCGGGACACAGGCTCAGGAATTACAAGGGGATCAATGAAGGGTTTGCAGATGGCGCTTGCAGAAGGCTGGCTCATTCAACGAGCTCGGGACATGTGTAGTTTTGCGCATGATCGGTATCGCCAGGCAGCACAAGCGGAAGCTGAAGCTCTCTCCGAAGAATCCATTGCGAAGATGTCTTTCAGAGTGCGTTTCCTGGCATAGCGTATTGACGCCTTTTCAGACTATTCTTGATAGATTATCCTGATGATGTTGCACGAAACTCCAATCGATGTTTATCGGATAGCTGACTATGCAAAGCGGTAGGCTGTACTTCAAACCACGTCGTCAAATGTTTTCCACAACTTATATGTACAGCTGTCTCCCTCTATTTCTTGAACATCAGAAACGAGAAGAGTTGTTGGATGTTTTGATAGACGCAGGTGAATCAGCTTGGGCTAGAGGTGCTCATGAGGTATGTATATCAGCAATTTCCATTACCGGATAACGCATCTTCTTCATAGTTGGCTATTCGCTCCTTCGTGAGCGCTCGGGCCTTGTTGCGTGGGGATCCTTGGATGAGCAACCCCCGCCGGACGCTCGATCTATATTCGAGGCTTGCCGCGTGTGTGGTCTACCCTCTATGTGTTTTACTTTTACTAATCTCATGTACATGGTGGGCTAGTCTATTTACGTGGAAAGGTCAGCGCCGTTTTCTTCTGCAGGTCGTTTAATGAGTTGTTCAATTTATCATCTCAGGGGAATACTCAACCGCCGAGGCTATCATCCAGGAATGCCTCGGGTACGCTGCAGAAGCAGAGGACAAGGGCAATCTTCTTCGACTACGATCTCGCAATCATTGGCTACGCAACAACTTCTCCGAAGCTCTGAATGATACACTCTTGGCTCTCAAAATGCTGGGTGTTGAAGTCAACCCTGCTCCAACACGTCGGCAAGCAGACGCTCTCTTTGAGCTAGTGAAGAATGAAATTTTAGCTGTGGGATTCGATGAAATACTTGCTATGCCGCGCACGACCGATAAAAGGGTTGAGCTTGCTGTCACACTGCTCAATGAAGCTGGTCAGTCCGTTATTCTGTGGATCTTATCCATTTTTCGATCATTTTCCCTCCAAAGGTATAAGCGCATATTGGTCTCCCTCTTCTCCGGCATTTACGGACGTGGTAGGATTGACGGTATGCCGCAACGTGTTTTTCAGTCCTTATCTCATCTCACACAACTGCTTCAAGGCTATCCAATTATCACTCCGGTAAGACGGATGACCCTAGGCCGCAGTTTTCACACTGACGAATATTCAGATCCGGAATGTCTCCTGGAACGGCGGTGGGATTTTTTTGGGCTTTGGGAGGTACTTCATCATTCGACAAACCTATGTGTATCTTCTCATCCTAGGCTATTACAGCCGCTGCAGAGAAGCACGAGCTATACCGGTTCTCAGTGGGCCTGGGCAGGTTAGCTTTGAATATCGCTGACAAACACGGTAGCAGCGGAGACAAATGGTACTGTTCTTTCTGAATTGCGGTACACAATACCTCTAATGCAAACACTGTAGCCGAGCTCACGTGATGTTCTGCGCGATGGTTTCTGGCTATGACAATTTGCACGCGCGCGCTAATATCGCGCGGTTAGGAGACGCTATCAAATATGGGAACAGCGCTGGAGATCGGTAAGACTCAGGCTTGCTTTGGTAGATCTGCCATCTCAATCTCTTACGTCATCCAGTGTTTATACTGGCTTTGCTGCCGTCTATCGCGTTTTGACGCGACTGTATATATGTGAGCACTGTAAGCTCTTGCCATTTCGTTTACTCTCTTTTGTGTCACTGACTCGGAGAATTATATCAAAGTGAACGAACTCATACTATCAGCAGAAGAGGTTAGTGTCTCACGCTGCTCATCGTTCTTGGTTCATAATACCGATTAGTGTGTGAGCGATGTGAGCATCTGGCATCCTAATGGCGAGCCTCTCGTGCTTGCGATTGGTGAGATCTGCTGTCTTTCCTCTGGAACCAAATCTAACTCTTTTCCAGGCGTCTTGAATCTAGTCCGCCTTCTTGGTGGTCACACGCACACTTCCTCTGCCGCGACTGTGTTCAGTACTGACAAATTTGACGAGCAAAGCTACCTCGCCAACATCCAAGCTAGCTCTCGGAGCTTGATGCTGTCATTAAACTGGTAAGTCGCGACTTTATTTTACCAGGAATTATGTACTCATTTCGTCTCAGGTATAATTCTTTCAAAGTATGGCATAGACACGATTTCCTGCGTCTGCAACTGATTCCCGACCTAGATTGTCGGCTATTTTTGCGTCGGGTACATCGAAGAAGCAGCCGCCTTGGGCTTTTCCGTTTTTCAGACCAGACATACTCACCCAAAGTGTGTAGCCTGAGTCTGAAGCAAAAGATTCTGTCCCTGATCACTTCGAACAGTCACAGACATATCCGCTATGCACTTTTCTTTCACAGCTTGGCAATGATCGCATGTATTAGGAAAGGTAACATCAGTGAAGAATGCCGGCGTGGCTATATGACACAAATTCGAGAGAATCAAAGTTATATAAGAAAGTGGGTGCTGCCTTCGCGCTATGTTGGATGCTACAATGTCATTTTCCAGGTGGGCTTCGCCCAGCCCTACCAATGCAAGCACGTGGATTGCGCTAGTGGTAGGCTCAAGCAGGTAATTGAGAGACCCCCAAATTTACCTGGTAACACCTAGGATGCCGAGGTAGCTGCACTACTCAACAGATCTGATGCATTCAAACTATATGACGTTGCTGTCAAGTAAGTCACTGTCAACAATCCAAGTCATATAGTAATTATCTCACAAACAGACTGGCCATCAATAATGACTGGCCATTAGAAGAGGGATGGGCGCTATACCTTGTGCATTTTTGTGATTCTGTCAGCCATCGTGTCATTGCTAAAATTTTCCTAGCAAGGCAGTCATTTCGTTCGCAGTGGTGTTGAAGGCTTGGGTAGTGAGCTTCAGCGTCGAGGGATATCACGCCATTTTCAATGGGGTGCACATGGAATAGTGTAAGGAGATCAGCATGTTCAACAGATGTTGTATTCATCATTTTCCCAGGAATCACCTCACATCTTTGTTGGGAGACCGATTGCCATACACTGTAAAACGCTCAATTTTTTCGTCGGACTCTGCTGTCCAAACGGAAAATGTTGGTGTAGGAGTCGATATGCAGGGGCATCTTCAGGAACGGATCAAAATGGACACGCATGAAGACCAAGAGTCCACTTTAAGCGCCTCAGATCTTGCCTCAATCCTCAAGTGGAGCAAGGATATTTCAAGTGATATTAACTTGGCATCAGGTGAGTTAGTCGCTCTCACTACAGGCTCGTTTCTTACGGTCCTTCAGCTCTACAGCGACTCACAGAGATAGCTACTGGTAATTTTACATAAATCTATGAAAGGCCTTTTAACTTATGGAGTCCTAGAAACGTCTGGCTCCCAAAACACATGTGGTATGTTCTTTTCATCCCTGACATTGGTTTGAAAGCATTTCTCATCAGCACTGATCGAAGTTGTAATTGCGCGCGAGGCTGGAGACTACACGGTAGCTACAAGTATGACTCCACCAGAGCTGTGTCAGGTACATGAGTGAGTTGTCATTATTATCCTCCCTTTTTGTGTTCCAATACTGTGGCAAAGAAATCCGAAGTCTATCAGGACGATCAGCGATCCACTTCAGAAGGCCATCATCCAGTACAGTAAGCTCACCCTTGTCATGAAATTATTATGCGAACCTGAATTATATATAGCTCTCAATTCCAAAGAAAGGGTTTGCTATGATGATGCCTCGCTGGATTCACGATTTTCTTCGGAAGCCGGTCAGACTGCTCATCGGTCGGTTATATGCCTCCCGATCTTCAGCAATCGAGGACAAACGTTTGGCGCGGTGTACTTTGCATCTAAATACCCATTCCCCCAAAACACCGTAACAATATTAACACTCCTTTGCCAACAAGCCAGTATCAGCATTGCAAATGCTCTTTTATTCCGTTCTGTACAAACTGGAACAAGGGAGAATTTGAAAATGATCGCGGCGCAGAAAGAAGCTTTAGAAGCTGCTCGCAGAAGTCGGGAGGATGCACTAAAGGCCACAAAGGTCAGAAGGGCAGCGTGTTTGTGCTTCGATCTCTAACACTGCGCAATCCAGATCAAAAGCAATTTTCTTGCATCCATGAGTCACGAACTGAGAACACCCTTCAGGTACAGCATTTATTTCATTTTGAAAGCTCACCCTATTCTTAACTATGGCTAGTTCTTTCTATGGGCTGCTAGACCTGCTCAGTGGTACAGAACTGAATCCGGGTCAAAACGAAATTGGTGAGACTACATTTTTCTTTTTCTTTCGAACAATCTTACACAAAAAAAATCAAGTGCAAACCGCCAAGCAATCTTGCGAACTCCTTCTCAAAGTAGGCTATTTTTGTTTGAGAGTTTCTATTGTTTAGACGAGTCCCTCAGATCATCGATTCCATTTTGGATTACAGCAAGCTAGAGGCATCAGGTTGGTGTATCGACTTCAACCTTTCCTACTTCTGACAATTTTGCAGCTCTGAAATTGGAGCCAAGTGGATTTTTGGTCGAAGTATGTCTGCATTTTGTTTCTGTCTGGAAATAACTGAACTGTGTCACTTAGAATATCATTGCCGTTAGTGTTCATCTTCTAGTAGATTCTAACGAAAGATCTTATATGTATACAGGACTGCATGGAGCTTCTATTGCCAATGGCTGCAACAAAACTCGACCTGTCATTTAATATCGAGCCTAATGTGCCTCCTTGTGCGTGCTCACTGGTTATGTGATCTCAACTAACAGCGCTCAGGGGTCTTTGCCGATTACGCCCGAATCCGTCAAGGTACTGTCATAACTCTGATGACCTCATCGTCACATGGACTCAAAGTTACCTCGTAGTTTTAATGAATTTGATCGGGAATGCAGTCAAATTCACCGCTCACGGCTCTGTTCGCGTTCTCTGCTCTGTAAACCACGTTCCAAGCTCCACTGCCAACGAAGTTCACTTGAAGTTCGACATCCAGTACGGCCTTCGTTTCCAGTATCCAACTTATGTTCTGATCAGATTTCTTCCGCAGAGATACAGGTATCGGTCTTTCTGCAAGTGACGTGGATCTCCTGTTTGTCCCATTCCAACAAGCCGATGTAATGTGTTTCCCAGAACGGTGGTATTCGTTGCTGATATACAGCCCAGAACTCATCAACTCGACGGTTTGGAGGCACCGGGCTCGGTCTGTCCATATCTCGGCAATTAGTGAAGCTCATGGGAGGTGCAATTGGTGTCAAGTCGGAGCTCAACGTCGGTTCTATGTTCTGGTTCACAATCCCAGTTCAAATATACAACTCAGAAGAATCGCTGAAGGTATGTGTTCATAATGGCCTTACTGCCTACAGCTCTGAATTCTCAATCGGTAGTCCGCGCTTGATATCAAGAGTTTAAAATCTAGCCTGATGAAACCACACCCCCTTCGGATTCTTGTCTGCTCAGCATCTGCCTCTACATTGGCTTTCTTGAGCACCATGTTCAGCGGCTTCATTGTGACATTAGTTGCCTCGGTCCAAGACACACAAGTTCAACTTAATACATGCAGCCGTTCCCCTACCCCCCTTGACTTTATTATCCTTGATGACCAGTCGGAGTCCCATGTGGACAATCTTGTTCGTTTTCTACATTCATTGCATTCCCCGGCTTTGAAGGAAACCAAGTTCATCCATTTATATACTCCAACAACAAGTCGGGCAGGTCACGCAGTGTTCGGTCATAGCGGTACTCCTGGCGTCGTCAAGATGACGAAACCTCCTCGGAAGGCTCGCATGCTACAGACGCTAGCGGGACTAAAGGACCTCCCTAATGCGATAACTCCTACTAAGCCAACAGACGTTAAGCGGGCAATGGAAGATTTAGCGGCTGCGCAACGCACCTTGTATGGCAACGTCCTCATTGCTGAAGGTCAGTCTGGATCTATCGTCAGATTGCGAGAAAGATTGATGAATCTTTGTCTCAGATAATCCAATTGCTCAGAATCTTCTTGTCAAACAGCTGGAGCGTTACCAGCTCAACGTCACTGCTACTGGTAACGGTGAAGAAGCTCTGGCAGGTTCGTGGCTCTTTACTTAGGCACTCAGTATCACTGAAGTTTCGTTGATAAAGAATGGGAGGCTCATGAACCAGGATATTTCAGTATCGCATTGTTCGACCACCGTAATCAATTACTACTTTTTCTTGACTAACTTCGTACTAATGAAGATTCTACAGATATGCCTATTTGCGATGGAGTAGAGGCTTCCAAACGATTGCGGGCCTTAGAAAGCAAGCGCGAGTCGTCTGTGATGTTACCCAGTGCGTCCTGTCCGACGGCCTCTTTTTCTCTTCCTTACCAAAATCTAGTTGTTGCATTGAGTGCCGACTGTCAGGATTCTACAAAGCAACTGTGTTTGAGTGCAGGGATGAATGCATTCTTTAGCAAACCCCTGAGAAAGAGTAATTCTCCGCTTGTATAATGATCAATTGTCAGATGCTGATATCTCTTTGCAGGCGACTTGATCTCGCTTCTTTCGATGTTCGGTCAACGGAACCTGACTTAGTTCCTTGTTCGTCCTGGAATTGGAATTGCGTACTTATTACATCACATATTATCAGATCTTTGTTTTGCTACTTTGTTGCTTCGCTGTCCTCATTGTTTTTCTGCTTTCCTGTGGATGTAATTATCAGATGAAGTTAATTGTAATACACGTAATAGTTCACTGTCTAATATTTACCCCGCGGTCGCGCAAAATTGATTATAGGCTTTCCCGATTGTACAATAAAAATAATACATAATGCATCTAAGGAAAGTCAAGGGCAAGAAAACCATCAAACGATTCATCGCTGGCCACCAGTTCCATGAGTATAAGGAGCCCCATATTGCCCAGCGTACATTGCCTGTGTTCTGGGGTCTACTGCCATGCCTCTTGGGTCTACCGGCATTGTCCCGTGTGCTTGTGCATGTGCAGCCTGAGCAGCAGCCTGTGCCTGGGCTTGAGCTTGGGCTTCATGCTGGGCTTGTGCATGTGCGTGCTGGACTTGGGCCTGAGGGTGCTGGTTGTACATTGGTCGAGGGTATTGTTGTGGATGGACTGGTGGGGGAGCTGTATGGGGGAGCTGTTGTGGTTGTCGCGGTTGCTGCTGTGGCTGTGGCTGTTGATGTTGCTGTGGCTGAGGCACGTGACCAGTGTGAGGATGAGGATAATTGAAGGATGGAGGAGGCATAGAACCAGGCGACGTATTGATACCAAAGGGAGCAGTGGGAGCGGCATTTGTAAAATATGGGTGAGAAAGGGCCTCCCCTGCTGAGATACGCTCTAGTGGGTCAAATTTGAGGAGTTGTTCAAGAAGGTTGATTGCTATTGTGCTAATGAATAAGCTACACCATCAATATATCGCTCGTGGCTTACCATCTGCTGATGCCTTGGGTAAGACTTGCTGTAATTGCATTCTTTGGTAACGAGGGAAAGGCTTTATTTGAATTTCGGGCTACGGAATTAGAGAGGAGAGGTTACAAATGACGTCGTCTCTGAATATTGGAAGAAACGCACGGAATCTCGCATCATCTTCTGGAACTGTGCATCTGTCGGTGTACCAATCACTCTCATAATGTGCAACAGCTGGTCTGCATTATCGCGTCCGCGGAATAGCGGAGTGCCGGTGATCATTTCTGCGAAGATACAACCACAGGACCAGACGTCAATCGAGGTGCTATATGTCCGTGAACCAAGCAGCACGTCCGGCGCGCGATACCAAAGTGTGACCACCTTCACAACTGTTTAATCCAGGTGACAAACCAAAGGACAGCAAGTCATCGTACCTCGTTCGAAAATGTATTGACGGGAACCCCAAAAGCCCTCGCTAAACCGAAATCGCCGAGCTTGAGCTCACCTTTGCGATTTATAAGCAGGTTTTGTGGCTTGAGATCTCTGTGAAGAACTTGATTTTCATGGCAGAAGGCGGTTCCTTTGAGTAACTGGTACATGAAGCTGCGGACGGTATTTGGATCCAGTGCGCCACGATCGCCTTGTTGATCCATATACTTTTTCAAGTCTTGCTCACAATACTCGAATATTAGGACGAGTTTCGTCTCTGTGTGGATTACATCGTGAAGCCGAACGATATTGACATGCTTGAGCTCCTTCATGAGCGAGATTTCACGAATAGCGGTAGAAGGAGTCCCCTCTTCGGCATCGAGATGTATTTCCTTGAGAGCGACAATCTCATTTGTCGACCTAGATCGACCCTACAGAAAGCTGAAGAGCTGGCCTGACATTGGCCGAGAAGTGACGAACCTTGAACACAGTGGCATAAGTTCCCTCGCCTGGAGAAAGATTAGAAGGATGAAATGATATGTAGCTGTTAACATACCTAATTTCTCTAACTTGATCGGTAGATTTGATTAGGATGCAATATGGCAAATCAGATATCGCAGCTCACCTGAATGTAATTCATGATGGATGATGACTAGCAAGCAGGGAGTGGTGGTCAATTTATACGTCAAAGCTATGATACAGGGTATTGTTTTCGGTGTGGGGAGTAAAATACAATACAGGTTGTTGAATACAAGTTGAATATAAGGGGGCGATGTCACGGTTGTAGTACAAGTGCGCGTCCGGTCCGTTCCTGTGCGACTTGTATTTTCCTTGAACACGTGATGACATCGAGTTTCCAAAAAAAATACCTTGAATTTACAACAACTAGGACGCCATGTCGTCTTCAAAATCCAAAAAAGTCCGTACGAGAGCTCCTCAAGGTCGTCCGATATCCACCTCTGCGATCTCCCAGCCTGCAGTTGAAGATATCTCACATCTCACTGTTCTATCATCATTTTCACCTAGGGGGGATTATTTCGCCTTTCTATCTCTCGCTGTTGACAAACATCGTTTACGCGTTTATGATACCGTTTCTGGGCAATCAGTTGCGGAACACATAGTTGAATCGGCTCGTGTCTCTACATTGTCGTGGAACATTGTCAGTTTTACTGAAGCACAAAATGCCTCGTCCGACATTGGGACATCACCGACAAAAAAAAAGCGAAAGAAACGGAATAGTTTGGCTGCAGGAGAGGCTGTGGAAAGGAACGGGACTGAAGTTGTGATACTGGGTCTGTCTGATGGGGCTGTCCTATTCTTCTCTCCGATCCACGGTCGTATCCTACGGACGCTGTCACATCCAACCAGCACTGCGGAAATTCAATCTGTGGTAGTTGTTGAAAATCGGGATACAAGCTCGACTATCTGGACGTCCGGTGCGGACGGTACGATTCGTCTCTGGAATGCCCAGAAAAATGACATATTAGGCAGTTGGAAAACTGACGACAGAATACCATATTCTGCTATGGCTGTTCGCCCATTGGAAGAAGAGGGTCGAGTAGACGTGTTAACTGCTCACCATGGCATTCGCTTATTATCCACCACATCGGACCATGCGGACTTCGATACAATAAAACCTATCAATCTCGGGTCTTTCACAGGCCACGCATCCTCAATACGAAATCTACAGTGGGATGCTTCACAAATACCATCAACTCGCTTCCTCTCTCTTGCAGAGGCTGATCGCTTTTTGTATATTTGGGAGGCTACAGAGGGACCTTCCACGGAAGGGAGGCCAATGGCTTCTATTCCTTTGGACTCGGATGCACGGAATTTCTCATTGTCCGTTTCACACCGTTCACCAGACAAACCGGAGAGGCAAACTCTCCTCACACTTTCCGCTTCTGGAAAGATATCAATATACCCTATTCCCCAGGAGCTTCCACCACCTGCGAGCACCGTTCGCACACAACACAGTATTTCCACCTTACTCCCCCGTTCAACTCTAAGTGTCTCTTCAAAACTTGCTGCTTCGTCATCAAAGGTGGTTGATGCAGCATTCTCAATAGAGGACAAAGATAGTATACGCATTGCACGTATTGTTGGCGGCGTTCAGCCAGTGTTTGACGTCGTGGTATGTGATCTTATGTGGTCTTTGTAGCCATTTCTCAACACAACTAATGAATCACAATCTAGAAATACCGGGGACCATCAGGAGAGTTCATTGAGAACGTGACCATTGACGATGTCAAATTTGCGCCCGACAACGAATCAAACTTGGTTAGCTCCAGCTAACTCAAATGAAAACTTGTATTCATGCCGGTTTTTTTATAGGTCGCATCAACACATCGATACGCAGAGTCTTCAACCTTAGCATTAGGCTCAGGGATTGAACTTGGGCAAGATCAAGAGATGGATGACCTCGCTGATCGCAACGTAGACGGCGACCTTGACGTCGATCTAGCGGAACTCAGCCTCGGCCAACGGTTAACAGCGTTGTCGGGTGCAGAGGTGCGACCGACAACACCTGACAGTGACGATGAATTGGGTCCAAAAAAGATTCCGTCAGGAAAGAAAACTCAAAACGAAGGAATGATCGTGCCTGCAAATTCACTTACTAGGACCCTCATTCAAGCTCTGCACTCGTCGGACTCGCGCCTACTGGAGACGTGTTTGGCGCATTCAGATCAGGCATTGATCCGGAATACAGTCAAGAGATTACCACCCCAACTAGCTGTCCCTCTGATAATTGCATGTGTAGAACGACTAGGAAGGGGTGCAAGGGCAGCAAACATGAAGGGAGGCGGTGGTGGTTCAAGTTCACAAAGGGGTGCCGGGTTGATCACATGGATCAAGACAACGCTAGCAGTCCATAGTGGACACCTAATGACGGTGGGCTCTTCTCCATGATTACCTGGTCGTATGTTCATTTTCTGATGTACAAGTAGATCCCGGACCTTGTTGCACGATTATCAGGGTTACACACAACGCTTACTTCGAGACTGGCCCTACATGAAAGTCTTCTACAGCTTAGTGGCCGGTTAGACATGGTCCTTTCCCAGATCGAGATGCGGTCGTCTGCTGCACCAGCACCACTAGTCCCGCGAAAAGGGAAAAAACCGGCACAGAAGGCCACCCAGGTCACGCGATATGTGGAGGGTGAGAGTGAGAGTGAGGAGGATGAACAGATGGATGTAGAGATTGAAAGTGGTGATGATGGGGGAAGTATAGAAGATATCGAGTTAGGAGGGGAAAGTGATGGGGGTGAGTCAAGTAATGAGGAAGATGATGACAAGGAAGATGAGAATGATGATGATGATGAGGATGAGGAAGATGAGGATGACGACGATGACGAGAGTCCTACCATGAATGGATTCATCGACGATGAAGCCGAGGAATATAGTGAAGAAGATGAGAGTGAATAGATGTCGTGTAAATGACAATATACTCAGTCGCAACGCTTCTGTTACGTGCGCTAGACGTATGGGACACAGCTACCGAGGAAGGCACCGCCGTACTTGGCCGCTTCAGATTCGAGGTGTCAGTTTCCGATTATCCAGTCACTTATCTAAACTCCTGCGATTGAGGTCCATAGAAAATTCAACCGAGTTAATTCTTGGAAGCATGATATCCAAGTCCAGTTCGTAGGATGACTCTGATCTTAAAAGAGATTGAAGGATATTGGCTCTGGATGGCCCACAGTGGCAGGGCTCCACCAATTGCAACGAGGCTGAGCTACCGTACATGTAGAAGGATCGCTCATCATGATAATTGTCTGTCCTGCTCATTCCTCCGTTTACTCAATAAAAGGGTACACTATACAAAGGAGATGCACATCACCACATTCTTGGAGCGCTATGATATCGCATGGCCAATGCCTTTAACCATTTCCTAGTTCCAAGTATGCTATGTACTAGTAATGGAACTTGAAGCACCTCTGTAGCCTCTGTGATGTGTGCCGCCGACTCCGCGAGAGACCTCGTGATATCCATTTGATAGACTTTACCAACATAATACATCAGTACATCAGTTGCCGCCTTTTCTTGTATGTGTGCTAGTTCTATGGGATATCTTTCTTCGTGTTACCGGAGTAAGCTCTGATCTTTGTAACGGAGCCTGACAATATGGAGCTACATCAAAAGACTTCAAAGGCCCGAAAGCCAAGACAGACCTTCCTCTTGCTGTTAGACACGGCTTCTGTATCGGAATCTGTCAAAGTTGTCAAGTCACTCCCACTGTCGTCCTGGAACATGTACTGGGTTTATACGTGTAGAATACAGTAGTCGACTTACATACCTCAGTTGGGTGTGATTTCTGCATCGAACGCTGGGGCCTTTTGTTCCGAGCTGTAGCGGAAGCATATGGTAACTGTTGGAGTTGAGTAACAAATGCTGAAGTTCTTCCCCCAACAGTTAGCCATTTGATGGTGGCTGGTTGACCTGAAGGCTTCCCAAAGATGTAGTATTAGAAAGAGCGAACTCTGAAAAGGTATCATCTTCACCAGTTTCAATGTATGCTTTTCCTTCTTACCCTTTCCCTGCAGCTCCCGGTCAGCATCTTTCTAAAATGGGACGCTATCAACACACCCATCGATGTTTGAATAGCCAATGTTCAGGAAATTTACTGTCGTCTGCGTTGGCAGCAACAGCAATCTCACATACACTCCGCGTTTGATCATGAAGCGCAGTCAGTTGCTCGCTTGAGAGAGTATTGCACCGCTGCTCGGGGTGTATTCTGGCATTATACAGAATCTCATCTGCAATTGTTGACACATGAGAAGAGACTTGACCAAAGTCATAAGGGTCGCCTACCAGCAACCCAGTTGCCGACCCCTGCACTAAAGGACTGATCCAGGAGTAGAGCTTTGATGGGACATGACCTTCTCAGGACCAAAGGCATGAATTGATCCAGTGTTGGCATTGACAAAATGGGATCAAAACCGAGCTTAGAAATGGGTGGTTCAGTCAATGGCGATGCACAGAGCCGTATACGCCCAAGACGTCGGGCATCCATGAAAGCCAGCTCTATAGTCGAATTGGACGTATCATCGGTAAGATGCAAAATGAACTGTCAGATTGCAGAATTTCAGCCCAAAGTCGTCGAAAAGTGAGATCTATGACACCTTGAAAAAGCGAGGAGGCCATGCCGTACTTGTAGATTTCGGTCCCTCCTTGTAATATGTAGGGAGCTCGCCTTTCACCTGTAAGAAGGTGCAACCAGAGTCCGAGTGGTTGGTCTTTGCGGCTTATACTGTTGCTATCCAGTTCACCTGCACCATGCCAGTCATGCCAAAATGAAATACGGGCATCTTTCCTTCGCCATCAAGCTCCAGATAGAAGCATTTCCCTGCACACAATATCGGGGGTTTCATTAGGATTTATGGTCAACACAAAAATAGTGAAGAAAAACACCATATCTGCTGGCGCTCTTGATGGTGCGTCCGGTGATGGTCTTGGCCTTCCAGCATTCAATTAAAACAAGGATGCATTGCCTAGAAGACAGCGACATACAAATTCGTCGTGAGTTGTTCCCGAGAAAACGATTGTGTCCTCGACTGTTTCGACCTTTTCAATCCTCCGCGCGGACCCAAAGGCGTTGATGACGCCCACGGCCTTTTCCACCTCTATTTGAATGACATACCGTATTTAGTAAATATCTATAGAATCAGCTGAGAACTGACCCGGAAGTTCTGGCATGACAGGAAATGGATGAACTCGAACTCGCGCCTAGGCTATTTTTAACATGAGGGTGGTTGAACGTGATGCATTGACTTGACATCGACCCTGCCTCCTCATGCACCTCCTCATAACTTACAAGACGGTTCGCAAGGTCGTAGGAATTCCAAATATTTTTGTTCGCTTCTATTTTAGACTGCTCAGAACGATCTCAGGTTTCTAAAACACCCCAGGAACGTCGTGCTAGTGATATATCTCAATAACTTGAATAAGCTTAAGACTCGATTTGATTTCAAAGTTAATTCCCGACTATGTAATGTATACCGCTCTATGCATACTACTATCGCTGGGTTTGATCAGTATCACGCACCAACGTTCTTCCATATCAAGTGTAGCAATAAAGGCCCATTGTCATGGCAGCCGTTATAAGGAAACGCCTTGACTGCCTTGTCAATCCCAATACCCTTGTATAGAGAAGCAAAATATCGTTTTCTAAGGTACTCCTGAGTCCTGGGCCATCCTATTTTATCTCTGTAGCACTAGACCACATGTTGTAAAAACTTGAATAAATCATCGATAACTTAAAATCACTGTCAGCAGATAAACTTGGAGGATCGCGCACAGCCACCGGTGCCTTAACATGATACCTTGAACTCGGCGGATATTACTATTCCCTTCCGACTTCATCCTTAATTCATTGCAGTGGATACCACTACAGGTCCGACCTAGAACATCCAGGAGACAGCAGTCTTGCGCCATTTCAGGCCCAGCCTTTGGGAGACACAGGCAGCAGAACTCAGCAGAATTCAGAATTGGAAGAACCCTACACTCTGGGCGCTGTGGACAAAATTCCTCAACACTTAAAACTGTAAGTTTCTCTTGTTTTTTTGTGAATAATTACAATATTAATTTCCACCTGGTCGATCACTAGCAACTATGAGCAGAAATTCGTATCCGTCTCCCGTGTCTTCTCCAAGATTATCCGACCTAGAAGACAGTGTGAGTTCCCCTGCTGTAGTTACCCAAGAGCCTGCGAGGCGAGAGCGGGTAGACACACACCGGAATCTTCATCAAGCTTCTGCAGCGCTTGAAGATGCATATCGTCGGATACGTCGAGCGCGACGTAACCTTCTCGAGTTGACGGAGACCAGGGCGCTTCACGATGCTCAAGTCCGCTCGAGTGATCAGAATGAGTTCAATCCCGGTTACGAAGCTATCACACTCACCAGTGATCAGGACCTTGACACAAACAGCTACGGTGCCGTCGAAGAAGAAGAACTTGAAATGCCTGACATGGAAGGGCTTTTGAGACGATTTGATCCATCGCTAGATTTCCAATATACAGATCGCTCCTTGTCCTACGATACAGTGTCCTCCAATTCAGCCGGACCTTCATCCCTCGCACATTCTCATACCCCTACCACCCAGTTGCCCACACCCAGTACTTATATCCATCCAGGCCTACATCCCCGCCGGTCACAGCTAGAGAGCCAGCTTACGCGAAGACGAGAACTCTTGCATAATGATCCCACAACCACCATTGGAAGGCGCGTGGCTGCCCGTGAAGCGGGCAGCACTACACTTGCTTCATCTCTGGCGTCTTGGGATGGGGCTTCGGCCCGTATTATGACTGTGATTGAGCGTGATATCGAGCGAATCCGTGCTGCAACACGCCAGCGACGTAGCGAACCTTCCAGACAAGAACTCCAAACGATTGATGCGGCGTCTCGTGCGAATCGCAGCCTGGATGTGGAAACAAGTCGAAGAGGCGTTCGAAACCAGACTTCTCATGCCGCCGGAACCGTCAGCTATATGCCACCCCCGGGTTCGTCGGCTGAATCGCGTAGGCGGCGGCCAGGAAGAGGCTCTGTGTATCCTTCTCCTCCTCAGTCTCCCATGTCCAATCAGTCTGGAAGGTTGTCGATTCTATCGAACCTTCCGGTTCAGAATTTGACCACTCCGGTGTCAGCTATTTCTCGACCTCTACTATTCGAAGAGCCTTCTAGCTACATTTCTGCCGCGGACTTTACACGGCCAGTACCTAATTTCAGGGATGAACAAAATGGACCAGCTGGAGAGAGGAGCTACGTGATACGAAGAACAATAAACGCTGACGGAGAGGAACACGTTCACCCAATTAACTTTGAATGGAGTGACGAGGAAGTTTCGCCGTGGGCTTTGCCCAGAGGACAGAGCGATGATATATTTGTTGATTACATGTCACCACCCAGGCCCCTTCGAGCGCGTCCAATTAGATATGTACAACGGAGCGATGCTATCCCAAACTCGCAGGTTGAGGGAAATACATTGCCACGAGGATGGGGTACGTTGATCTCTCACTAGATTATATTTAACATCAACCCTTACTGGATTCAATAGCTCGACTCGATCCTGACGGCAATGAAATATCGTCCGACGAAGAAGATGACTTTGAACGTTTCCGTCGCAGTGATCCAGAGTTTCCATCTCGAAGCTCGCTCGTTTCTTCTGTTGATGGCGTTGGCATTCGCACGAGACTGCATCCTCTTGATTCCAATACTAACATCCCACAGGGAGGCGAATTCAATCCTCGTGCGGACGACGCTCTGCATTCGGAGCTCGAACCACGCGACCAGGAGAGATGGAGTGTTGTGGAAATCCCAGTCGTAACCTGTGACAACCAACCATCCTTGCAACGGCATGCCTCCCGAGGTCCTCCCTTCTCTCCCAATCCCCTTCCTATGCCTCTCGAGGACATGGTGACGGCTTCTAAAAAATCCCAGAGCAATACACGTCCACGTATCATCAGAGTCGCAAGGCACGCCAACCTTGCAGGCAGGTAAGGCGACACCTTCGTGATGACCTGTTTGGTTTTTTGGCATTTATCAATCTATTTTCCTGGCACTCATTCTCGCTGAGCATATTTATACACCTCTTGGCTGCCCTTAGAACAGCTTGCCTCTAAAGATTATGGTATCTATCTTCGGCATCACATATCCTTGTGCACGCTAGACACACTAGCCTTTTTCTTTATACTGTTTTTAGAACTTTGGGTTTTTTGATTAGAAGAGTAAATAAATATTGGTACATCTGTTGCAACAGATCCTGAGCTAACTCTGGCGCCTGGTTTTTTGCCAGGTGTTGCATGCAGCCCGAGTTGCTTCGATGTTTGCCTCAAGCTCCGTCCTCATCAAAGATAAATGGATGTACAGTCCAAGGTGGTTATGGTACAGTAAGCAGACCATGGTTGAACTTGGTAGTGATCAAATTTGTCTCGTAGGATGTCAACTGAGTTTGGTCAAAGATTTGCCCAACAGAAAGCACTCAAATTCCAGAACAGTACGCGAAATAAATATTCAAGACTTCGCAACGTCTATTGGCCTGCACCGTAGTACGGCCATACTTCATACTAATAAGTATACAAAGTTCCTTGTATTTAAGACAGAAAGGACAGACAGAGCGAAATGACCTCAGTAACACTAACAACAGTACACCAGGCACACAATATGAAGGAAGGGAAGAACTGCTGTGAAATAAATTCGCAAAAAAAAATTACATCCGTCCAGCCATCCATATGTATAAAGAACAAATCCAAATTTTTTTATACAACCCGTTGAAGTGAAGTTGAAAGTGAAGCCAAGAAAGCCAATACATCTCTGTGGCAGCTCAGGGCTCTAGCCCTCCCAAGTGACTGGCCCAATTCCAATCCCGGACCCTAGCTTTGAGAGCCACGACCGGAAGCCTCGTGTGCTAGCGGTGCTCTTCACGCTCCCAAGGCTACGCACGCTCCTCCCAGCAGCACTGCGGAAGCTCTCCAGCGAGGGCGCATGGCGCAACGACGCCGACGCCGACGCAGAGAACACCGGGATGGACGAGAACCCCGACCTCGCCTTCGGGGTGTGTGTGCTATCCCCATTTGGAGTGTGTGCGTACGCGTACGCGTGCAGCGGGGAGGGTGTGGGCGGCGGCGGGGGGTGCAGATGGGG